>PVJH01012323.1:0-64906 GCA_004026705.1 Nesogale talazaci
GGGGGGGTGTTTGCAGCCGAGCCTCAGCCTGCTGCCCCCGCCGCCACCCACCTCTCTGCACCCCACTAGGTGGACAACCAACCGCTCCCCTAAACATCCCTGGCTAGCTCCTGGGTCAAAGCCAGGCGTCCCAGGAAGGGTCCCTCCCACTTCCACCCAGGAAGGCAGACGCAGGGGAGGAAGCCCCAGGCCAGGTTCACAGAGGGCTTTCTGGGGAGCAGGCTTAATCACCCTCGTCTTGCCCTCCCTTCTTCCTCACCTCCACCACAAGGGACCTCTCAGACCTCCAGCAGGCACTGTCCAAAAAAAGCAAAACTTCAAACCTGGGGTCTCAGGTCCACCCTTTCTCAGGGCGGCCCCCACAGGCAGAGCGGAGCTGCCCTGCAGTGTTTCCAAGCAGCAAGCAGATGCCACACCTACGTGTGTCCCCCTCGAGGCGTGGCGGCTGGGTTCAAACCACCAGCCTTTGTCAGGCTGGCAGCCGAGAGCTTTGAGCACTAAACTCACTTTCAAAGGGGCAGCTACATCACTTGCCATTCAAACTCTTGCGGAGGCACCGTTGGCACCCCCCCACCCCGGCCCTGTCCCAGGCCAGCCATAGAGGAGATAGCACAAGGAGTGCACGGTGTATGAGGAAGCCCAGGACGACCTCTGTGGCGAGTCGAGGCTCCGGGAAAGCAGGTTCTTTGGCCTGGACTGCTCGGTCTCCAGAGGAGTGTCCAGGCCTGGATATTGTTGTTTTTAGCAGCACGCAGGGGCAGGCGTCAGACGGGGCAACAGAGGCCATACGCTCAGCAGACTGGCTCACGTTCCCTGTCTTCTTTCCTAACCAGCCCCCATCGGTGACTTCTCCCTAAGTCACAAGGAGGCCCTACGCCCAGGATAGGTTAGGTTTCTGCCCAAGGGTAGAGGAGGGGTACATGCTCTTCCTGGGTGACAGAGACAGTGGCCCTCCCTTCCATCCCCCCTTCCTATCCCCCACCCACACATCCCTATCCGCCTCTTCCATACAGGACAGCTGCTCCCAAATCCAAACCAAACTCACTGCCCTCGACGGGATTCCAACCACGGCAACCCTGCTTCCAGAGATTCAGGTTGACCTGGTAGGAGGGAGGCTGGAACATCCTCTCCACTCCAGCTCCCCCATCTATGCTTCTCACAGGCACCCAGGGTTCTCGACTGGAGCCAGGAGGCGAGGTGCTGGCATGGACACAGCTGCCTCTACACTCACCCTCTGAAGTCCACGCTCCCCCTGGACCCCCGGTTCCCCTTCCTCGCCTCCCTGCCCTCACCTGCAGTAACTTTGACCCACGTGGGCACAAGTCCATGGGCAGGCAGAGAGGCACAAAGACAGACAGACGCGCATAGAGGTGGGAGACAGGGGAGGCGCAATGGGGGAGTGTGTTGCTGTTTGTTGTTGTTGTTGTTGCTGCTGCTTGTTGTTGGGTGCTGCCCAGATCCAAATCAGAGGCCCCTCGAGCACCACAGAAGGAAGCATCTCCCACGCCTGTGCTATGAGTTGCCACAAGCCTCCTCCATCACCCTCTCTTCCGCTGACCTTTACAGAGCACAGCGCCCTGCTCCATGCTGCTGATGGCGGGTCCACGGCAAGCCAGAGTCTCGCCCTCCGAGCTGCGAAGGAGCATTCTGGCCAGACGTTTTCCCGGATGCGTACAGGAATGCACACACAGGCCAACACACACACAATGCACAATGCACAACAGACGTGGGCAAACCCCTTGTGTACCACGTGGTGAGCACCCTATCTGGACAGACACAGCAAGCGCGGCCTGTGCCGGCAGTGCTCCACATCATAGATAGATAGTCCTTGCTGTGTCTGGGGGGGTGTGCTGTCCACTGTGGCCCTGGCATTGCTGTCATCACTGGCTGGGCTGGGGTTGCTGACTGAAGAGACAGGCCAGTCTTCAGCACAGGCAGCTTGGCCCCACAGGCCCCCTCCCTGCAGCCCTGAAGGCCTCTGGGAGGGGACGGGCCTCCTGGGAGGCACTCGTGTCCCATGGAGACGGGGACCAGCTCAGGCGTGTCTGGGACCCATTTCTCCGGGCTCTCAAGACAGGGCCATCGAGGGCCCCGCTCCAGGGGGAGGGTCAGACTTTCTGGGAGTTGTGCTCCCGTGTCAGGGCCCCCTCTGAGCTGCAAACTCGGCACCCCCACCTGAGCACCGGGGCTCCAGCAGACAGGCCGGGCCAGGGCTGATTGATGGTGCGGGGGGGACTGCGACTGCCGCAGGCCTGTTTTATGATGTCATTAGGCAGCTCCGGCAGCGGGGAGGAATCCCTCCTGACATCATAAAGGACTTGATATTTCGCTAATGTTATCTTGGCGGCGTGTCGCCCTGACATTTTCTCTTTGCCGCGCTCCCCCCAGGACCAGGAGTTGTCTAACTGCAGCCTGGAAAAAAATGCAAAACAGACAAATGCACCCTCGGGGGACAGCGGGGGAAAGCTAATAGACCGCTCCCCCGCTCCCCACCCACAGAGGTGGTTTAGGTGGGAAGCATGATATGTTTGTCAAAGGGGACCCAAAGGCGGCCTCCCCACCCCAGGGCCCCCTGCTCCGCCAGCTCGCCTCAGCAGCAGGAGCGCAGCAGGTGTGGGGCTTCCAGAGCCACCACGGCCATCCAGGGGCCCTGGGACTTGGACAAAGCCCTCGCCCTCTCTGGACCTCCATTTCCTCCCCCTCTTCCCCAAAGGGTTGACAGGGACAATTTTGATGACAATTTCCGAAGTTCTGCTCTGACGTGCCCTGGGGCTGCCAGGGAGGATACGTCCAGAAGAAGGGACCCCTTAAGACTGAGCCTCTCCGACAGAGATCCTATACAGCAAGGAAACAGGCATCGTGTGAAAGCATTGGGCTACTAACCGACAGGTCAGCAGTTCAAAACCACCAGCTGTTCTGGGAGGGGAAAGAGGAGGCTTTCGATTCCTGTAAACAATTACAGCCTCAGAAGCTCATGGGACAGTTCTACCCTGTCTTATAGGGTCACTTTGTGTTGAATTCTTCTTTGAGGAGGGGGTGAGTGATGTGGCTTTTATCCCCTGCCCCCAGGAATGGCTTCAGGGGACAGACTCAGACTAGCAAGTGGTTTCTCCAATCTGAAGCCTTGTGTTTTCCAAAGTTCCAGAGCAGTTACTGGCTCTGAGGCAAAGCTGGAGGGGGCAGGGGGGTTGCTGCTAGTACCCGCTCCTGCCTTGCATAAGCCTGGCAAGCAGAAGCGGTCATTTGCTCATGCTGCTGAAGTAGCCCAGAAGATTAGTGAAAGATGGTTGCATAATCTCACAGTCCTCGCTGCCTCCTTGACCCACCTTCAAGGGTCTCCGATGAAATGCATCAAAATCCCTGCAGGTGATTTTGGGTAGAAATCACCCCCGTTCCACTCCAACCCCCGGAAGATGGGCCTCACATCTTCCCTCAGGCAACCTGCCAGGTAGCTCCCCTGTGTCTTCCCCCCAAGGATCCACCTATGGCCCCGTGGGCATCACAGGACACACCTGCTCCTGTAAGGCCACGGTCACCCGTGGAGAGAGCCACAAACCCCCGGCCTCCCACCCCCAGCATGAAACCAGGGCGGAGGGTCTGTTTGCAGGCTGTGGGACATGTGACTTCAAATACAGCAGCCGTACAACCCAAGCTCCACGATCATAAAGGTAGTTCTGTAGAATCGATCGCCTTTATAAGCCTATGTATAGCTTAGTGTACACATCTCAAGGTATTACGTGAGAAGAATCCTCAAGGCAGGCTTCATAGTACTGCTAAAGAAGTCTATGACACTGGGCGGGGGCGGGCGGGGGGGGCGGGAGATATAGAGGATAAAACAACCCAAGCTCATGTCGGATCCAGAAAGTTTGTTATAGCCATGGGTGACTCGGGCATGGAGAGACCCTTCTGGCCTAGGTGTGGAAACTGCTTTGCAGCAGGGGTGGTGTGCCTTGAACATGGTCGTGCTGTTGTGTGCTTTGTTGTGTGTGTCGTCATGCCACCCTGATCAGAAAGAAGTAAGGCTAGGCAAAGCCAGTGTCCAGTGCTCTTCTCCAAGACCTGCTCCCAGGTCTGAGGGCTGTTCGGCCTATTTCTTCTTTGCTCCTGAAGTGACTCCTGTACCTGGATGGACACAGGGCACCCAGCAGAGGCCAGTGGCGCCCACTGAGAAGCAGCCACAGACCTACCCACGAAGAGGCAGGCGGAGATGAATCCAGCCTAATTCTGGCTTCAGCAGATAGCACCAGCAGCTTCTAGACACGAGGCCTTCCTTCGTGCTTGGCTTTGTCCATGCTCCTCCCTCAGCCTGGAGTACCCACCCCCTGCCCCTCTCCTAGCGACCCCTCAATCTTCCAGCACACGGCTAGACTACCTATCTTCAAAAACTTCCCCACGGCCCTGTGGCCCCATGTGTCAGAGAGTGTAGCTGCTTCACGGGGCTTTCTTGGCTGCGTGTGTATTTTTTAGAGCCGCCAGTCCCCAGGCCTTTCTCCACGGAGCTGTTGGGTGGGTTCGAACCAGCAGCCTCTCGGGGAGGGTATCCGAGGGCAAATGCTTGCAGCACCCTGGGACCTCCTGGACTACCCAGATTAGTCTGACATCATTCCAGAGCTGGGTGCATTGATGCTCATCAGAGGCCTGGTTGGATATGACCCTCCAAGGGGGGTCTCCTTGACCTTGCAGCTGGCAGTCAGGGTGCAGAGACAGACTGCCAGGGGCTGGGCTCCTGTGGGCACCGTGGACACCAGCTGCTGACCCCGAGAAAGTATTTCCTCCCCAGCCGGCTGCCCCAAGCAGGAAGGTCACAGGTATGATGTTTCCCCAGGGTCTCCTCTGCCCCACCAATGAAGTCGCCCTACATCTCAGTTGCCATGGCAACAGCATCCTTTGGTTGCCCGCAGGGGTGGGCACGCTTTAGTTCCCCCCACCCGAAATGATGAGCAGCTCATTCCCTCCAGCAGACTTTATTGAGCACCAATGACTTGCCCAGGCACTGTTCCCAAGGGCAGGAGCAGAGACAAAACTCCCTGCCCCACCCAGGGACTGACATTCTCTTGGGGAGAGTCAAGCAATATAGAATGTGCACACACAGAACTAACAATGAGTAGGGGGGCGGGGGAGGGCAGGCGCAGGCGGGTGTTCTAAAATCGATGGTGGCAAAGACGGTACACATCCTGATACGATTGTTGAAGTGTATGCTAGGTGGATGAAGTGCCGGCAAAACGGCCTCTATGTTTAAAAGAATGTAAGTAAAAAAGAACCCGAGTAAAAATAAACCCGGAAGAGCAGCGTGTGCCTCACAGAGCAGAGGCCCTCGGAGAGGAGACTTGAAGGGGGTGAGTCGGGAGGCAATCTGGGGGCGGGGGGAGAGAGTCAGGAAAGGGGGCGGCCTAGGGGCCGCTGTGACAACCTTGGCTTTGACCTCAGGAGAGATGGGAGCCGGAGGAGGCTTTCGGCAGGCAGGTGACTTGATCAGATGTAAAGGATGGCGGTGGCTGCTGTGTAGAACCTAGATCAAGCGTGAGTGTGGCGGGGGTCGGGGTGGGAGGTGGGGTGGAGGTGGTGTCTGTAGAGGAGAGTGGCCAGGATCTAGGTGCATACTAAAGGGGGGGCGGGGGTGATAGACACCCAAGTCAGTCCTCGATTCCCGCTGTGCAGGTAGGGAAACAGGGGTTCAGACAAGGTCATGGGAGAGTCCACCCAGGTTTATCCAAGCCCAGAGCTCAAGTCCTTTCCACCTCCGTCTCATTGATGACCTGGTCATGGTTTCAATAAGCCACAGACCAACCCCCCCAGAGAAGGGAATTAGGTCAGGACATTGTATCAGCTGAGAGCGTCATGGGGAGTTCTCCATGAACATGTCATGCTACTGTGTTTCTATGAGAGCTTCAATGAGACCTAAAATAGCTGTGTTTTACTTATGCGTGCACTTAATTGTTTAGATGACTTCTAACCATTCATCATCACCATTGATCCTTTTCAAATCCCACCCAAAACTCAGCGAGGGGTGAGGCGTGTATGCAGTCAACAACGGAGGGCATGCCACATGACCAGTGCCGGTGAGGTGCTGGGACCCCTGTGTCTTCCCAGGAGGACATCGTGATTGCACTCAAACTTCACTCTGCACCCACACACCAAAACAGTGTCTGACCTAGTCCTGCCCTGAGGCATCGCCAAGCGAGTTTGACGGGGAGAGGTGTACACGGCCGGCAGCCCAGAGGAACCACAGACAAGGGAGGCTGCCTGGGAGCGGGCGGGGCTCGGGGGGGGGGTGGCTGAGCGGGGGAAGAAGGGGACTGGAATTGGAATGTGGGCAGAAGAAGCACAGCCTCCTGTCCCATCCTTGGAAGGGTCCAAGCCCGCGAGCTGGGGCAGAGGCGCGCCGTTGTCCCAGCAGGTCTTCCAGCAGGCAGTGGGGTGGCCCTGACCGGGGCTGCAGGACAGGGGGTGGGAGAAGGTGCCCCGGGCCAGCTCTCTTCATGTGAGTTGTGAGAAGGAGGGAGAGGCAGGAATGGGAGGAAGGGCCGGAAGAGAAAGGAAGGCCAGAATGAGAAAAGGAGGGAAATCAAGAATTCCAAAGGGCAGGCAAGGCTCTTTCCCAGGAGCTAGCAGAGGAAGCCAGCCTCCAATACATGCATCCCAGGTTCGCTAGGCGCAGTTGTACAGTGATAGTTATTCGTTATTATAATAAAGTTATAGAGAGCATGAGAAAGAGTCAGACACATTTCCCAGTAGCATGCACACCTCAGCCCGTCAGGTGGTCCACGTGGAGAGAGAGTGGGGGAGCTGAGGAGAGGACATGGGGAACCAGGAAAGAGCCAGGGCCTGAGGAAACGGGCAGATGAGAGAGAGCTTCTTTATTCTGCCCAAGCCTTATCTACCCTTTGGAGCCATGCAAGGCCCTTCATTACAGGTAAAGACACACAGCACAGGAAAGGGGTGTGCTACAGGTACATGTTATAGGAAGGGGAAGTGTGGGGTTCCCACGTGACAAGATGGGCGGACCTAAGTTTCCTGGTATCGGGGTCTAGCCTTGATTGCCCTTGGGCAGAAGACTTTAACTAAAGCTTTCAAGGGGAGTGACCCATTGTCCTCGCAGTAGGGGGTTGAAGATGTAGTGAGACACACAAAGGCCTCCGATATCTGGAGCCTTTAGGGAGAATATTTCTAAGCTTCTGACCCCCACCAAATGCTGGAAAATAGTTACTAATATTTGCTTTGTATTTTGGAGTATATGTAATTGTGGAAAAGTCCTAACTTCACCCGACAAGAAGCACTGAGCCCTGAGATGGCCAAGGGTATCACCCAGCACAACGTTTCACTTTACATCAAGTAAAGGAACGTGCGGGTCCTGGAGGTCCCAACCTCAAGGCCCAGGTTGAGGTGGTGAGGAGCTGCTACGGTCATGTGGAAGGTTCTGTCTGGTCACCTTGATCGAACCGTGCCTGCGTCCCAAAGTGTGCACCGCCTCCCTCACAGATAGATGTATACCCCCCTCCCATGGGTGCACAGGGACGCAGACATTCAAGGATGATCCTTCCCATGTGCACAATGCATGGAGAGATGCAGAGGAGGAAACCGGTGGTAGGCACACAAAAAGGCTCAGGTCCACAGCTGCTGACAGATGTGGTCAGACGATCTCATGACTCAGCCACGGGAGAAGGGCGTCTTGTGGCACGTGGATTCAGTATCCCTTGGAGCCAGCCCCTCGCAAAAGGACAAATCGCGTCTGTGCCCACGTACGAGAAAAATCTAGCATAGGCAAGTGGTGAGCGACCCCCAAAGGTGTGCAAGAGGGGGTGGGGGCCCTGAGTTCCTACTAAGGGTGGTGGGGACATGTGGAACAGACCCGGTGATGCCTGGACGACTTGATCGGGGTCACTAGATTCGGGTGAGGGAGGTTGGTGTGACAAGCGTTGTGCTGCACACACAACAGTCGGTTGGAAAGGATTGCTCCTGGGGTCCCAGCTCGAACGAAGCTGATGGAAGCACATCTGGGGTCAGCTTTGTGGCTGCAGAAAAGTCCTTTCCATGAGACCCCTGTTTGGGGCTCTCTTCTTAGGGAGGGGTCTAGACAGAGTAGCAGGGTTGGGGGAGGGGCGGGGTACGAAGACGAAAAGACCATCTTTCCACCCGTCATCTTTTTTTTTTCTTTTCGAATCATTTTACTGGGGCTCCTACAACTCTCATCACCATCCATCCATCCATCCATCCATCCATCGTCTCAAGCACATCTGTACCTGTGTTGTGGTCATCATTTCAAAGCATTTTCTTTTTCTTTTTTTCCTCCCAGTGATTTTATTGGGTGCGCTTTCTGCACTTATAACATCCAATCAGTCTTTTAAACAAGTCAGGTGCGAGCTGAGATGATTCTATGGAAGGGATCGTCATCAGGGTCGAGTCACTATGACGATTCAGAGATCAATGTCTGATCCAGACAACAACTATGAGGGCATCTGCCAGGCCAGTTTAATTCACGGTCAATAAGTCAGCTCTGTTGGTTCTGGTGGCTGGTTTGGGGTGGTGTCCCCAATGGGTCCTCTGGATCCGTTTTCTTCAAGGACCCAGGAGGACCACTCATGTCCACCTTCCCAGCCACCCCAAGAGGGCTGTCCTCCAGCCAGGTCCCCGCCGGCCCCACTCCTGTTGTCTGCCTGACTTTGGCTGGTTCTTCAGGGCTCAGACCTGCCCACCACCCCTTCATCTGCTCGTTGGCCCTGGCCCAGGCCCCAGACTCCAGGATGGCAATTTCCCCATCCTCCCAGGTGCCAGCTCAGCCAAACTTCACACCCAGAGTGGAGCCAGGCCAGCGGGGCTTGCTGCAGCCTGCTCGGGGCATCGGTGCGGGGGTGGCAGGAGGGAGCCAGGCTCCCGTCGTGGCAGAAAGAAGAGCAGCCCCAGCTGCCGTGCAGGCCTGCCTGGCAAGGCTGCTGGGGTCCTCGGTGCCAAGTCATCCATCCCCTCTCCTGGCCCTGGGCTCCTCACCTCTGAAAGGAAACAATACCGCCCGCTCTGTTGACATGTCAATTAAACCGGCACAGCACCTCCCAGATGACAAAGGGAATTGGCTTAACCACTGTGCCTTGCTGAACCTGCCCAAGAAGCCTGGGATGTAAAGGTCTTCTTTTGCCTGTCTCAGACCCGGCAGCCGAGCCCTGGGCTGGCCTGTAACTTACCCAAGGGCCTGGAATGAGGGTTCCTGGTCCAAATTCCATGTCTTCTTCCACGGTCAGTAAATAGGCAACGTCTGAGCTGTCAGAAGCCATTCGCCTACCCACAGCAGCCATCACTCATCCACCACAGCTCTCTTGTGTCGCCCTCAACACACCATGCCCGGCTGCTGCGAACCCCTGGCCAGAGCTGGCACCCCTGCCAGCCTGCTTCTCTACCTGAGACGGTTGATGAGGGCAGAAAGGGCTCGGTGGTGAGCATCCGAGAAGAAGCCTAGGGCCGTCTCCAGGAGCTGTTTCCATCCTGAGCCTCATGACACCGGGGAGGGTCGTCATTATGAACAGGAGGGCCCCCTCGTCATCCAGCAGCAGAGGAAACTGAGGCTCCAAAGGGTTGTGGGTGGCACAATCAAGAAGGTACTGAGCGGGACTGGTCCCCAAACCTTGAGTCTTGCTTCAGTGCTCTTTCAGAGCGTGGAGCAGTGGTGGGAGTTGGGGGGGGGGGGGGGGGCTAAAAATTGAGGAGAGTGAGGTTCCCCTACCAGGCCAGAAGCGCAAGAAGCCGCCTTCTCCTCCTCGCAGAAAGGGATGGACCCTGCAACTAATTGGTTCAGAGTGCTTCTTTTGACCCTCATTAGCTATTTGTCATGTCTTCATTTGCATACCAGAAAAGATGCAAATTTGCATATTTGTAAATGAGGCCGGGCCTGGATGTGGGATCTGGAAGAGTTTGGCGGTTGCTGGCAGGCAGAGAGGCAGCTGGCTCTTGCCGCTGAAGCATGGGGCCGAGGATGAGATTGGGAAGACAGCTCCTTGGCTCCGGGCTGCAAGGTGCTCTCATAGGGGGTCAGCCCAGACTCCTGCCCTCCTCCTGCCCGCCCTCCCCCACCCCCTTGCCCCCCAAGACAAGCTAGGCAGTGGGCATGCGAATGGGTGAGCCTAAGGCTGCTTTTTGGATTCGATGAAGCACAGAGGGGGGAATATAAAGTAATTTCAGGACGCTCTGTGCTGGAGAACCGTCTGTTCGCGTCCTTGGATAGAATCTGTAATACTTACAAGGGGGGGGATGTCCCCCTCCACCCCACTGGAGAGGCGATAGTTTAAGAAGGAATGGGACTCAGAAATGTACCCCAGATATCTCTCTCTCTCTCTCTCTCTCTCTCTCTCTCTCTCTCTCTCTTTCTCTGACTCTCTATCTTCTCTGGACACTCAGATGTCCCTGTGCACATCTACACATGCAGACACACAGAGAACTCACTTACACACACCAACGCCCTCACACAGACACCCCTGGGACCCCGGAGGCCCCCTCACACACAGCACCCCAGGCCCACCGAGGCGCACACACGTGCGACTCCACTGAAGAGGCGCGTTCGCACATGCAAACATTCCCAGACTTCCCGCGACATACACATTCACGCCCTTACACATACAGACACACACACACGCGCAAACACTTGAACATAGATGGAGGCATACAGACTCCCTTAAACTGTGCGTAAATATTTACAGACACACACTCAGAGAAGACATGCTCGAAAGAGCACCCTCTCACTGAGGATCAAATTCCTGGGGGCAAACTGGGGACTCGGCCGGAGTTCCTGGGGCCTCTTTGGGAAGAGACGGGTGGGCGAGCTGGAAAGGGGGCAGTGTGAGGGACCACAGGGATGCTGAGGAGGAAGAAGTAGCTTCCTGGAAAGCCAGTGTTGGCAGGGTGGGGGGTAAGGGGGAGTGCTACAACCTGGGCTTGGAGCAAGGTGTCGCTGGGCCTGACAACCAGAAGCAGTCAAGGGGAGAAGCCAGGGTGTGAAGTGGGGCGTGCGTTAAACAGCGGACATCCATGTCTCTGAGTGTCCCATAGATGTCAAAGGCCGGGTAGGACAGGGTGGCTTGAGCGAGTGCCCTCAGAAGCTGGGCCCCAAGATACCGCCCTCAGGAGGGAATCCCAGACTCAGGAGGCTTCCCAGGGTGGGTCCAGGGACCTCAGGACCAAATGCCACTACCCCACCCGTGTTCTTGAGCCCCACGACCTCCTCCCCAGAACCTGCATCTCAAAAGGCAAGCTGAAAAACTCTCTCTGTATTTGTAAATTAAATATAGCTGCGCTTCAGTTCTCCAAAGAACTGGGAAGGAGAGCAAGAAGGCAGAGAGAAAGAGAGAGAGAGAGAGAGAGAGAGGAAGAAAAACTGCCGCCCTCAGGAAAGTCTGGCTGGTACAGATTGCCTGAGTCATGAATATTCATCTGGCGAATGAGGAGAGCGGGAGTTTGCATAACAGCTCCACCCACCCAACTGAAAGAAATGTCACCGCCTTTGCCAATAAAGTGCCAAAGGAAGCCGGTGGAGGCTGCCAGCCAGACGGTGCCTAACTGCTGACTTCCACTCCCAGGCATGGAGAAAGCACATTGTTTCCGCCCAAGGAGCTGCCACTTGGGGCTGGGGGGAATGGTGCTGACTGCTGGCAGAGGACCAGGAAGAAAAGTTTCGCTTCCCACCCACTGGAAGCCTGGTGGGCAGAGGGCCTGGGCCACAGCCCTTCCCCCCCGAGCCTACTCCTTTAGAAGCAAAGCTCAAGCCCGCCCTGGCTGACCACCAAGACAATTCAAGTCAGCCCCCAAGTGAGTGCCCCCAGGGGCCATACCACCTTCAGGAAGCCCCACAAGGGTCTTCACGAGTTCTGCATTGAGGCCGGGGACTGACAAGGTGTCAGTCTGGGGCCTGTGCGCCTGTAGTAACCTTGGCGCCATTGGGCAGAAGGAAAAACCCCAGCGTGCAGACACCTTCCTGCCCTGGATTCCACTCACCTCCAATGTCCAGTCCTTCGGCCTCCTGCTCCAAGAAGCCTTCCCCAGCCCCCTCCCCTCTCAACAGTCAGTCTCCCACCCTCGGTATGTCCCAGCTGGACTGCGGCCCTCTCCCTCGGCGGTTTCCTGGAAAGGCCATGGGCAGTGAGGGCAGGGGAGGGTCACTCTCTCGGGCCCAGCATGAGATTCGGAGAAGGGATCTTGAGTCAAGTTCTTCCACCTACCCCTAGGCCCAGAAGGGGCCCTGGCAGCATATTGGTTTTGCAGGGGGCTGCCATGCCCAAGGCCAGCGGTTCCTAAAGCCACCAGTCACTCGGGAGAAAGAGGGGGTTTTCTGCTCTTGTAGAGAGTTACCGTCTAAGACACCCACCGGGCACTCCTACCCTGTCCTGTAGGGTCGCTCACCCTGCATCGGGATCAACCCGATGGCAGTGAGTTCGATTTGGGGTTGATCCCCATGGCTGCACCTGGCCCTGGGTCCTTTCTGCGGGCTGTGAATTTATGAATGGTGCCTGCCAAGTCCCTGGGAGGTGAGGGATCCCTTGAGGCTCAGAAGGGCCCTTGGAAGACCAGCCTCCCTTCCTCAGGAGGTGGCCCTCCTCCTGGGCCCCGCTCCCTGGGCAGACAGCACAAAGGTGGCCGCATCCCTCAGCAGCGCACTCTCCCGGCAGCCCCCACAAGGGGATGTTACAAACATGCCCACCTGGCTGCCCCCCACCACAGCTGGCTCTCCCCCCAGTCATCACCTCAATGAATGGGAGAGGCAGCACTCCGAGAGAGAGGGGGTTCTCCTAGAACAGAAAAGCGATTAGGGCTGTGGGTGGCTCCTACTGCTGCTCCTCGTATGGAAAGTTCGGGCTGAATGTGAATTGGGGACTTCGGAAGGATAGTTACATGTTCCCATCTTACCTTCACGGACTGTTCATTTCGAGCAGCGCAAGAACGCTTGGCAGGACAAGGCAAGCTGTGTGCTCTGCTCCCAGGGAGCAAGACGGCCTCTGGGCAGCCTTGCCTGGGACTCTGGAGCTGCCACCCCTCCATGGGGATACCCAACAGGAGTCGGATCCCTCCCACCGCCTCCCCGACCCGTGAGGCCGCCCGCTGCCGCGAGTCCCTGTGCTGCCACACTCCCGGGTGTTTCAAGCTGCACCCGTGAACTGAGCCGAAACTCTGTCTCTTTGCCATATTCCCCCTTGGTCCCCACACTGCCCCCGCAACCACAAATAGCCGGTCGCTTCCTCGGGTCAGCCACGAGTCCGACAAGAGGCTCTCTAAAGCTCTCGGTGCCAACGAGTCCATCCTGACCTGATCAGAACTGCTCCTGTGGGTTTCCAAGACTATAACTCAGCAGTTCTCAATCTGTGGGCCAAAGGACCCCTTCACAGAGGTCGCCCGATGCATCCAGTAGCAAAAGGACAGTGATGACACAGCCAGGAGAATAATGTTATAGGTGAGGGGTCACCAGGACTGGAGGAACTGTATAAAAGGGTCGTGGCAGGAGGAAGGTTAGGAACCGCTGCTTAAGTCTTTCTGGAAGTCAGAAACCTTGGGGAGAGCAACAAGTAGGAAGAACTGTTGACCTTGGGGTTAGCCGGCCTCAGGGACACTCCGCCCCCGGGCTCCACTGGAGTTTAATAGGTGTGAAATGAAGCGTCTCTCAGTGGTCAGGCTACGTGTGGAGAAATCCTCGTTATGCACCAGCGGTCCTTTACTGCAGGCCGTGACTCTGCTTGTGTGTGTCAGCTCTGTACACAGCTCCTGGACGTCTTGGCTCCCCAAACCCTGCTCCCCGTGGACGCCCTCAAGACGCCCAGGCTCTGGGAAGTGTCTTTTAGGAAACACTGCTTCCACCGGCTTACGTTCAGTCTTCCTCTTGGCTTCACTTTGGCTTGAGCACCTTCAAACATTTCCCTTCGCTTGGTCACGGCTGTGAGCTTACTTCCACCCAGCACCAGCCGACCCCAAATAGATAGATGGATTCCAGCCCTAACCTCTACGACCGGTGACTGTGCGTTTAGTGAGAAGTCGTATCTCTGCAGATGCGATCGCTTACGAGGGAGGCATCCTAGATGAAACCAAACCCGCCGTCATCCCATCATTCCAACGCCTAGGAGCCCGGCGAGGCGGAGCGGAACTGCTCCCGGAAGTTTCCAAGGCTGTAACATCTTTACGGAAGCAGACTGTCTCGTCTTTCTCATCATTCTGCTAACCCGGCCAGGGCTCTTCTCCTAGGGGAGGACGGGCCACAATTCAACAGGACTGATGTCCTTATCAGGAGAAGGGACCTGGGACACCACTCAGGGAGAACACCATGGCACGACAGAGACAGAGATGGGAGTGACGCATGCATGTTGGAAGGCCGTGGCGGTTCCATGGTAGAATTCCCGTCTTCCACGCTGGAGACTCGGGTTCGATTCCTGGCCGATGCTTTTCACCACGGCTCCCACCCATCTGTCAGTAAAGGCCTTCCTCTTGCTGTGACACCGAGCAGCTTTCAGTGGGACTCCCTGTCTGTGATGAGCTAGGAAGAAAGAGCCCTTTTTCAATCTCAGCCAGTAAAAACCCGACGAATCACATAGTCCCATCATGGCAACGGCACAGGGCCAGGAAGGGTGTGGTTCTGTTGTGCATGGGGACTCAGCAAATCAGAGTTGGAATAAATCAGGACCCACTTGACAGCAGTGCACAGCGGCAGCAGCAGCTTACAAGTCAAGGGACACCAAGGGTGTCTGGCAATCACCGAAAGCTAGAAAGAAGCCATGAAGCCTTCAGACAGAGAATGCCCTACTGACATGCCGAGCTTAGCTCTCCGAGTCTCCAGAATGGAGGGATAATGAACTGCCGTGACTTGAATTCAGGGACCCATAACATTCTGTTATGACAGACCTAGACAACGAAGACAAGCCTGATATCGGGTCCTCTCCCCACCCAGGGCATTGTCTGTCGGCCAGCTCTCCCTGTGTGTCTGCATTCCTCCACTGGCCACTCAGAGCCTGGGAGAGCCTTTGCCTCCTATTTCCAGAACCCCATGCTCCCATTGATGCAACCAGCTGAACCTCACCAAGTGTCTTCCTGAAGCGTCTCCCCCAAAACCCAGCCTCGGCTGGCTCCCTGTTCTCTCGGACCATGGCAATGGAACCCACAAAAGTCCCTCTCGAGTCTAGCACTGGAAACAAATGTCTCCCCGAGTTCAGAGTGCCTAGGTGCCTCTCCACAAGAGAGAGAAAGATAAGACTTCTGATTGCCCTAACGAGTGACAGCCTCAAAAGCCCCCAGGGCAGATCAACCCTGTTCCACAGGGCTCTATGACTCGGAGTAGACCCCACGGCTGTGGGTTCCTGTGGGTGGGGTTGGGTTTGTTTGTTGTGGTATGTGTCTCCCCTGAATAGTTAAGGTGGTAGGTCATGGCGCGCTCCCCATGAGCTGTGCACCGATTGGTTAATTCACACCGTGGGGCGTTCCCCACAGAATGGCCCGAACCACGCCCTTGTCCTCTCACCTAGCAGCCTTGGGCTCCGGCCAGCCGAGCAGTTCCCTCACGCAGGACGGAGGGGAGGCCGCAGTCCACGGCTGCACCGGGATGCCGGGCTCCCCGCGCCTCCTCACTCCCGCAGCTTTGATCATCCTCCTCCCGTCTTCTCATCACTCTCCAAATATGCGCTCAAGCCCAGGCACGGAGAACAGGTCCCTCTCACCAGCCAACCAGCCGGGAGATTGGAAGCAGCTTCCTGGACCAGGGACAGGGAGGGAGATTCCAAAGCTTCATCCTGGCTCAGCCGTGTGACTAGTGGCGCCTGCCCTGGCGGGGGGAACACAGAAAATGGTCCAGGAGCCAGTCATGTCCATCCCTGAACAAGGCTCAGTCCCCAGGGTGCCCACAAACTCCCGTCAAATCCAGTCTCCTGCCTGATGTGCCATGGTTGGCCTTTCTCTAGAAAGGCACCCACCCACACCCAGAGGAATTCTGGGAACGTGATGCCCCAGTCTTCTCTCTCTCTCTCTCTTTCTTTGTCTCTCTCCCTGACCACTCACCCTGTTTCTTCTGCCAGCTCATAAAGGTGGCTGTGTTCCAATCCCCAACCCCAGTGCCTTCTAGGCAAGTCTGACCACAGAGGCCCCTTGTGAGGACTCGTCAGATCTTTCTTCCGAGGTACCACGGAGCGGGGTGGGATTCAAAAGGCTGGTCTTTCGGTGAGTAGCTGAGCAAAAACTGTGGGTGCTACCCATGAACCTGGCCATGTTCCAGGGCTCCATTTCTGTTGAGGTTCTTGCTTTTCAGAACTGCTGGGGATGTTCTCGTGCATTTGCACTCAAGAGACCCACCCCAGACCAGCCCGGGATTCCCTTTGCAGTCCTCTCCTACTCCTACCGAAGCTCCCTCACCCTTCAAGGTCTCACCCAGCACACAGTTTGGCCCTTGGGGAACAGCTCTGTCCCCTCCCCAGCCCTGACCACACCTCTTTGACCTGTCTCATGGGAGGTAGCCTTACCTTCCCAGTACCAGGTCCCGCCACTCTGAACCTCTTCCTACAGAATGCGTGCGCTCCTGCTCCAGACTTCCCGTGAGGCCAGGCCCCCTCCAGGCAGCGGGGATCCCTTTTTTAACTTGTGTTTTGACTCTTTACCCACAGCATTGAATCACCATGTGCTAATCCCACCCCTGTCCGCACACGTCTTGTTTCTTTCTAATAAAAAGAGTTTTGTGATTTGTTCTGATTGAAAAAAAGTGCACACGTGTGTATATCTGGCTATATATTAAAACCAATACTTCGAAGTAGGAAGAAGAAAGGGAAAGAAGACAAATTTGAACACTCACCCAGAATCCTACCGCCCAGCTGAAAGCACTCTTAACATTTTGGGGAACAGCCTCCCAGACTTATCTTTATGCATATATACACGTAAAGATCTATGGATACAATTTATAGAAGAGGGGCTGTCTTTTACATACTGTTCTTGCTGACACCTGCTTTCCTCTCTCGACAATATGTCCTGGGCCTCTTTCTCGCTCAATAAATAGAGCTCTGCAAAATCATCTCAGTTACTTTGTAGTATTCCACTGTATGGAGGTAGCTTCCTTGACCTAAATGAGTCCCCATCAATGATCATTTCAGATGCTGTCAACATTTTGCTAATGTAAACAATGTTGTGATCCTGGCGCATCTCTCTTTGCTCATTTTCAGAATCATCTCCTTCAAATAAAACCCTACAAATGAGAGGGCCACGATGCAGGCATGCTACGTCTCCTCCCACTGGCCCTGCAGAACGTTTACAACGGGACACTTCCTCTCCAGAGTGCTTGAGGACCTGCTGGCCCACGTCCTCACCAGCCTGGGGTCTGTCAGCCTTAACACTTGGCCAAACAAACAGAAGGCAAATGGTGCTCAGTTTTATTGGCATTTCTTAGCTTGGTAATCCATTGCCCAAAAGTCCAACCGGGCTCATAGTGGCCCTATAAGATAGACCAGAAGCAGCCCTCTCATGCGTCAAGACTGGAATCGTTAGAGAAGCAAACAGCCACATCTTCCTCCTGTCGAGAGTTAAGTGCTTCACCACTGAGTCGCCAGAGTGCCTCTGCCTTCATCCGTGAGACCAAATTAAGAGACTCCTCTGTGTGTGCTTTGGTCATTTGTGGTTGCCTTTGTAAAGGGCCCAACTGTGCCCTTTGTCCATTTGGCTGAGAAAATACTCATCCTTTCTCCTCATGATCTGTAAGCGTTCTTTGTACCTTAGGTATAAAATTAAACTTTCATCAATCATAAACATTTCCCTTTCATTATGCTTTCCTTGTCAGTGTTCTTTAAGGTACGAATTTTTATTTGGGGAATGCTAAAATGTATCCATCTTCTCTGACTTCACACTCTTGTAGGCGGCCTGCCCTACCTTGTTGGTGTTGGGTGTGTCGGGTAGGCTTTGAGTCACGGTGGCTGGTGCGACAGAGCAGACCTGCGCAAAGCGTTCTCTGGGAGAAGGTCATCCTGTCTGCCTCCTGGCACCTGGTGGGTGGGTTCAAACCCCTAACTCTTTATTGGGCTGCAGCCAAAAGCACAGTTATTGAAGCACCAGGGGCTCTTTGCCCACCTTCAGGTAATCAAAATATTCCTTCTTATCTCTATCTCTATGGTTTTCACACCTGAAGGTAGAGGTCGTCTCCAGAAGAAATGTGACGCCTTGAGCACTAATGACCAAAGTCTGAGTGAGTTGTGGGATGGCATCAAGAACATCACCCAAAGGAAACAAAAGGTCAGTAAAAAGATAGGAAAGAAAGAAAGACCCCCAAAAATGAATCTGGAAAGTGATTCAGAAGCCTGTTCTTGCACATAGGGTAGTTAACATGAATGAAATACATGACGGAGCAAAAGGGCTACACATCACACTCCACGCAGCAGGTTGAGGAGACAAAGTATTACCATGAATTTTGAAAAGGCCTGAAGTTAGAAAGTGAAACAGAAAGAACATATCCCACACGTCTCAAGGTGAGAGGACTGAAGAAAAAAAATGCAAGCCTCAAGATGAAATATTGGTGGATTCTGTGAAAAAAGTATGGAGTGATGAAGAAAGCATCAAAATAAGATGGACAGAAACTTGATCAAGAACCAATGCTGCCCAAGCTGCACTGAAGGCCTTGGCAAAAATCAAGACTCCAGGAAAAGAAGAAGAACCAATCAGGTGGTTTCCATGAATATAGGCGATGCTGGAATCCCTTGCTGGTTGATGGCGAGACATTTGGAGAACATCTCCCTGGAAGCTGTCCAGATACAAGGACACTTCAGAACGGTTACAAGGGAATGGTATGAAAAGATCATAAAAGCAAAGAAAAAAAGAAAAGATCATAGAGCTTGTTCACAAACATTTGGAAGCCTCCTTGCAGGTACCCATTTCCAAGAGTGGTGATCCACCAGAGTGCAGACATTATTGGACAATATCAATATCACACCCAGAGAAAATGTCGCAGAAGATCATTCCAAAAGACTCGCAGCAGTACATCAACGGGGAACTACTGTCAGAAACCTAAGCCAGACTCAGGAGAGGACCTGGAACAAGGGAGACCATCGCTGACTTCATGTGGATTGTGTCTGAAAGCAGAGAATATCAGAAAGATGTCTACCTGTGTTTGATTAACTTTGCTGTTGGCTCTGTCAATCATAACAAATTATGGGTGATGTTGTAAAGCATGGGAATTCCAGAAGACTGAATTGTGTTCATGTAGTACCTATACTTAGAACAAGGGGCGGTCATTCTAATAAGACAAGGAGATATCGTGAGGTTTAAAATCAGTAAAGGTGTGCTTCAGGGGATTCTCCTTCACCATACTTATCCCACCTGTGTGCAGAGAAGCTGGGCTCTAGGAAGAAGAAGGCTGCATCAGAAGGGGAGGAAGTGTCCTCCACAACCAGCCCAAGCAGGTGACACAGCCTTACTCGCTGACAATGAAGAGGACCTGAAGACTCACCGAGGAAGGTCAAAAGCTACACACAGACTCTCAGTAGGAATGACACCTCAACATAAAGAAAAGTTATCCTCACACATGGACCACTAGACAACGTGGAGATAGGTGGAGAATGGGTTGAAGCTGAGCAGGATCTGATTTCTCTTGAATCCACAATCAACGTGGCCCATGGAAGCAGCCTTCGAGAAGTCAGATGGCATATTGCATTGGCCAGATCTGCTGGAAAGGACTCCCTTGGAGGGTTAAAAAGCAAGGCGAGCACCTTGAGAACTAAGGTGCGTCTGACCCAGGGCTCAGCATTTTCAATGGACTCACGTGCATGGGAAGGGGGATGATGACATCAGGAGGACCAAAGAGGACCTGATGCCTTTGAATGAGGATGTTGGCATAGAATATTGAATGGCCCATGGAAGAACAAATAAAAAAAATCTGTCTTGGAAACAACTGCAGCCAGAATACTTCTTAAAAGGGAGGACGGCAAGCCTTTAGTCTCATGAACATTGGATGTGTTATCAGGAGGGACCGGTCCCTGGAGAAGGACATCGTGCTGGGCCAAGCAGAGGGTCAGCGAGCAGGAGCAAGAGGCTCAATGGCAAGGACTGCAGCAATGGGATGGGACGGAGCAAAGAGCATGGGGATTGGTCCTGCTGTACACAGGCCCACTAAGAGAGTCTACGCCAATCAACAAGATGGTTTTCATGCCCCTGATCTTGATGTTAAAGGCAAAGGAGAAATCAGCTTGTGTTTTCATACTTGAGCTATTTATCCCAGCACCATTTTTATAATAACCTTCACTTCTCAACACCATTAAAATGCCATTTTATCAGGTATAAAATTCCCTTAAATAATTAGATCTACTTCAAGACTCCCTATTCTGCCCAAATAGCTATCTATTCTTACACAACCATCACGGCTTTCATATTTGTCCCTTAAAAATACGTGTGACTTCATGCTAGAAGTCATTTTAAATTTTTTCCTGACTACATTCCTTTCTTATTTTTTCATATTATAATTATCTTTCCAGGTTCAAAAAAAAAAAGTGAAAAGCATCTTGGTGGGTTCTGGATTGCATTATGTTAATTCTGTGCACCCGTTTCGGCAGAATTGTCATCTTGTTAGCGCTGATACTCTGTGCCAATGGCTAGGTTTGTATCATGCTCACGCAAGTCTCTTTTGAGCCCTTTGGAAGAGTGTTTTGTGGTTTGCTTCAGCTCAGTCCTACAAGTTTCTTGTAAAGTTTATTTCAGGTATTTGGGAGGTTTGTGTTCTTCTGGACACTGGGTGAGTTTTTTATTTTAATGCCTAAAATCATCCTTTTATAAATAGAAAAGCTCCTCATTTTGTGTATTGTTTTGTTATTGGTCGTTTTATTAAACTTTTCCAATTGCTTTTTCAGGAAATTGTCTTCTAGAAATTATGATCACACTCTATTTGCATTTTCTTATCTGACTGCACTATCTTGCAGTTTAGGGAAGAGAATATATTTTTTCCAATCATTTTATTGGGGACTCATACATCATTTTTCACAATATATAAAATAAGCATATTCGTCAAGCACCCTCACATGTCCACTTCTATTATTGTTCGCCAATCGTCCACCTTTTCCCTTAAGCCCCTAGTATCGGCTTTTCCATTCCTTCCCCTCTTCCCCTGGTCTCTCCTCCCCTCCAACCCTCAATAGTTTATACATTGTTATTGTTTTGCCATATCATACACTGCCCGACCTCTCCCCCAACCCACTCCTTTGATGTCCGTCCTTCAAATAAGAGCTTGTGTATATATCCTTGCTGTTGGTTCCCCCCCTCTTCTGTCCACCCTTCCAGTATCTCCAATCTAACCATTGGCCCGAAGGGGCCCATTCATCCTGGTTTCCCCATATCTCCAGCTCCCCTCTATGCCAGTGTGACTTCTCCAGTCCATCTGGATTTGCAAGGTAGAGTTGGGACCATGATGGTTGGGGGGAGGAAGGCTTCAGGAACTAGAGGAAATTTGTATGCATCATCACTGCCCGGCTGCCCCCCGACTGGTCTGTCTCCTCCCCGTGACTCCCCTGTAAAGGGATGACCAATTACCCACCAGTGGGCCTGAGGTCCCCACCCTGCTCTCCTCCTCCTATGTAACGATGTGATTCTTGTTCTTTGGTGCTCGATATCTGCTCCCTTCGGCTCCTCTTGATCACGCATGCTGGTGTGCTTCCTGCATGTGGACTTAGCTGTTTCTGCACTGAATGGTGACTCGATTATCTTCAAGTCTTTGAGATTCCAGGCATTCAATCATTTGTTAGCTGGGTACCATCGTTTCTTCTACTTTGTTTGCCTTTGTAACCATTTGTCATCAGTGATATCGGGAGTCAATTGGCCAATTGATTTTGATTTTTGTTCTTTGATACCTGATTGTTTCAGCACCTCATGATCGCACAGGTAAGTGATCTTCTTTTATGGTGGGTTTTGTTGCTTCTGAGCTAGATCGCTGCTTGTTCGTACTCAAGCCTTTAAGACCCAGGATGCTCTATCTTTTGATAGCTGGGCTCTTCTGCTTTCTTCACCACCCTTGCTCATGCTCTTACATGTCTTCAATTGGTACATTGGGGATGTGTGCACACAGTGATATATGTTTGTTTTGTTTTGTTTTTTTCCGCCCCATTTGATGTCTATTGCCTAGACCTTTCACCACTTTCACCACCATCTGACCATACTGGCTGTTGTGCTTCTTCTGTGTGGCTGTGGTCTCCTCTCAGGTAAATGGTCTAATGTTTATCTTCAGGCTTTCAAGACACTTGATATATCCTTTGATGGCTGGGCACCTTCAACTTTCTTCACCACATTTGTTTGTGCACCCATTTTACTTCAGTGATCGTGTTGGGCCATTGAGCCTCGAGGAATGCCAGATTCATAGAACAAAGCGTTCTTGCATTGAGGGAGCACCAGGGTGAGGGCCCAAGGTCCACCTGCTACCCTAATATTTGGCCTATAGCTATGTTCTTAATTTTATTCCCAACTTATAATAGATAGTTGTATCTATGTACAGACATACCTATATTTAGACCTCTGTAAGTGCCCTTTGCCTTCTAGCTCTTTCCTCTATTTCCTTCCATCTCCCTCCCGTCCCACCATCATGTTCCACTTTCATTGGCATTTCATTGTTTTCTCACAGATTCATTGTCCTTGCTTAATCCCGACCAGACCTCCCATACCCTTATTTCCATCAATTCCTAACCACTTATTGCTCCCCCAACCCATCCATGTGTTTGTCCTCCCCCGCTTCTCCTCTCCTCTCTCGTGCCCCCAGGAATCATTTGCCCAGTCCTTTCTGTGGCGCAATGGGTCTCCAGAGGGAGACCTCTGGAGCATCATGTGTCGGCGTGGAGCTTGGACCAGCTCTCTTCTTCCTCCCTTGTTTTCTTTGTCCCTGTGGGTGTGGGATGCTGGTCCCTCCCCCACCCTGTTCTCTGCCACACCCACTACTAGAGATGGAGTCCATTTGACTCGGGTTGCATCCGGCTCTGTAGCTCTCTTTTCTCGCATCCTTTCATGCGTCCACATTGTCTTCATGGTTGGGTGTTTCATGGTAGGAACTGCTCACCCACTCCGGTTTCTGTGGAGACAAGACCCATACTCCCTCCCTGGGTGGATTAATGCCCCATTTCCTCAGTTATCCTATCACTTCTGAACTCCCTTTTTACTCCCCTCCTCCCCCCATCCTTCCCCCATTACTGTGTTGCATCCAACATGTATCTCCCCGGGTTTGGTCCTCCCTCCTCCCCTTACCCTATCTCTTGGGCCAGCTAATATGGCATATAGGAGTCTTCTCTTTTATACTCACCATACTGTTTGTACTTACGTCAGGGGGCCCATGCCGTACTTTTCCTTTTGTGATTGACTGACTTCGCTTAGCATAATTTCCTCCAGTTCTTCCCATGCAGAGATGTGTTTCATGTGCTCGTCAGAGCTTTTGAGTGAGGCATAGTACTCCATTGTGTGTATGTGTGTATGTGCCATTGTGTGTATGTGCCTGAGTTTGTTGATCCATTCATCTACTGATGGAAATTTAGGTTGCTTCCAACTCTTTGCAATTGTGAATTGTGCTGCAATAAACATTGGTGTGCATACCACTGGCTGTGGTTTATTTCTTGCCTCTTCTGGGTATGTGAGAATATTTTATAATATTGATCAGATATAGCCCAAAGGACAAATGGACCGCAAGCACCAAAGTTTCACCACACAGAGACAAAAAAAAAATAGATCAACCACTCTGATCAGGATCCCAATAGAAAAAATGTACAAAATTTTTTTAAAAAACATTGAAAAGATGAAACTTTCTGGGCTGATTGAAGCTAGAGGGCCCTCCAAAACTGTGACCAGTCAATACCCTTCAAGTCTGGAGCTCAACACATCTCTAGGAATCAATGCTCAGCCACACAATAGACAGGTCTAGAAAGGGAAGGAATAGTAGTCCCAGGCAGAATTATTCTCCTCAATACAACCAACCACAGGAGGGCAACAGGGCGGCATTTGCCCCAAACCTCAGAAGACAGAAACTCAAAACTCAAAGCTCACTTCCATGGAGTCAGTGCTGCCTCCGGGTGATCACTTGTGACCATTTCCACGGCTGGAGCTTCTTAGAAAGTCTAGTCTTCTTAGATAGTGTACGATATGACAAGATAATAATAATTTATAAATTACCAAGACTTCATGAGAGAGGGGGAGGGGAAATAGGAGGAGCTGATGCCAAGGGCTTAAGCAAAAAGAAAATGTTTTGAGAATGTTGATGGCAACAAATGTACAAGTGTGGTTGGCACACGATAGATGTAGGTATTGATTGTGATAAGAGTTGTATGGGTCCCCCAATAAAATGATTCTTTAAAAAGGAAAGAAAAGAAAGCCCAGTCTTTTCCCCGAAGGAGTTGCTGGTGGTTTTGAACTGCTGACCATGCGATCACAGCTGACCAGGCAACCAGTGCACCACCAGGGCACAGGCAGAAAGGAGGAGAAAAGGATGGATGGAGCAAAAGGAAGCCAGGGAATAAGTGGGAAGAATATCGTTCCACCGAAGGGATTGCAACCAAGGCAATGAACACAAAATGTGCGCACATTACTGATTGCTCTGTACACACACACCCCCCAACTGCAGCAACTGTGTGTGTGTTCATCATGACACATGGAGGAAGGTTGGCGTCGTCAAGGGTTTTGTCTTGCCTGGATCCCCAACCGATGCTCACGGAAGCGGCGGGCCGGAGAGCAAAAGATGCAGTGCATTGGCTGTACCTGCAACACGAGACCCTGTAGGGCACTGCAAAGCAAGGATGGTGCTGTGAGGGCTAAGGTGCGCCTGACGGAGCCCCGCCGCGGCGCTTTCCAGGACCTCAGGTGCAGGTCAAAGTTGGACACTGAGTAAGGAAGGTCCAGAAGAATCCGTGCGTTTGAACTGCGATGCTAGAGAAGACTGTTGGCAGTCCAGTCCCAGGGGCTGCCGAAAGGGCAAAGGAGTCTCTCTGGGAAAAGGACAGCCAGGTGCCCCTCACAGGCAAGGATGGTGAGACTTCACCTTACAGGGTGTCAGGAGAGACCAGGCCCTGGAGAAGGGCCTCATGCGTCATAAAGTGAAGGGGTGGCAAAAAACGTGGGAGACCTCCAGCGAGATGGAGGCACACAGTGATGCCAATAGTGGACATAGGAAAAATTTTTGAGGCTGGGGCAGGACTTTGTGCTGTTGTGAATAGGGTCCCTATGGGTCAGAACGGACTCAATGTGTTGTAAAACTAGCTAGAGATAACTGAATATATATACATCTGTAACCATACAGGTGTTTATATGCTTATTTGAATATATATATTTAGTTTTATATAACTAAAATGAAAGTATATGTATCTAACAATAGCTGCCCTGATCTAGTTCTTAACCTTAGGATTATCTAGGGAGTTTCACAAGATTAGTGTCTATTGTTCCACCCTCTCCACCCTGATAGCCACCATTCTAGCCTCAAAAAGAAACCCAGCTCATTGTCTTTGAGTTGATTCTAACGCCCAGCAACCCTGGGAGACAGGGCAGCACTGCCCGTGTAAATTTGGAAGGTTGTACATCTTTACAGAAGCTAAAAGTCTCCTCTTTCTCCCAAGGAATGGCTGCTGGATTTCAAACTTCTAACCTCTGGTTTGCTAACTAGTAACCCACTAGTCCCCAGGGCTCCAGCCAGCTAGTCTAGTCTAGTCATCTAGAGTCATGTGTTGCCACAAACATGATAAATAAAGTGCAGGATTTGAAGTTGGTTTGAAGGTGACCTGCACTCAAGTCCTGACTCTGCCAGTTACAAACTAAATAACCTAGTTTTACTCAAGATCTTTGTAAATCAGTTTAAGGGGAGGGGAAGAAGCTTGTGGAGGAAAATGTCGAGATTAAATTGGATAATGCATGGACTACTGAAAACAACAGTAAATACTTCTTTTTTTATTATCCATCCTCCGACTCCTCCCATGCAATGCAATCTGGAATCCGCTCTTGGGGAAATAGTCCATTGCTTCTCGGCCTTTGGACTAAGCTCAAGTGTAGGGTAATATTCCTAAGGCACCACTCTGTTCATTTCACCCTACCACGGCTCGTCCTCGACCCATACATCTTCAATCCCTCCCCATTCCTTGTAAAATTCAAATCCAAATTCTTACATTGCCTCCAGTTGTGTCGTTGGCTGCTTCTCAGGCCCCTCGGACCACCATGAGGCTTATTTCTCAAAGAAAAACTTCCCTCACCACAGCTTCATTTTCATGAACAGCGTCTTTCACTCTCATACAGTTCACCACAGTGTTCCTTCTCTGACCATATACAGGCTTTTTCGTGGTACGTCGAACTCTCTCCAATCTCTGAGTTTCCCTCTCATTTCTAGAGATTTGGTAACTAAGGATGTAATTAATTCACCCGTTCTGTTAGTTAACACCAGACTTCCTTTAAGTCTTCATTCCTGCAGACATCCCCTCATTATACATCCCTACCATTTATTCCACACTGGATAATGGCTGCCTAAAACCAAGCAGTCAAATCCCTCCGTCAACCCCTTTATCGGTTTTCATTTACAAGGAACAGAAAAGAAAGGAAGAAATCCAAAGCAGTTTGATAAGACCGTTCACTACTAGTCCAGATGCCGGAGGCTTCAGGCACACCATGATCCGTGCTGTGGAAGTTAGGTGTCATCCCGTCGATTCTAACACGGAACTAGCCCGTGTACAACACAAGAAAGCACTGCCGAGTCCCGCGTCCTCTCATGATCTTGGCTGTGTCGGAGCCTGCTGCTGCAGCCGCTGGATCTGTTCATACCCTTGAGGGCCTTCCTCTTGCTCGCTGACCCTCTGCTTGGCCCAGCACGATGTCCTTCTCCAGGGACCCGTCCCTCCTGATAACACATCCAACGTTCATGAGACTAAAGGCTTGCCGTCCTCCCTTTTAAGAAGTATTCTGGCTGTAGTTGTTTCCAAGACAGATTTTTTAAATTTGTTCTTCCATGAGCCATTCAATATTCTATGCCAACATCCTCATTCAAAGGCATCAGGTCCTCTTTGGTCCTCCTGATGTCATTGTCCCCCTTCCCATGCACGTGAGTCCACTGAAAATGCTGAGCCCTGGGTCAGGCGCCCCTTAGTTCTCAAGGTGCTCGCCTTGCTTTTTAACCCTTCAAGGGAGTCTCTTCCAGCAGATCTGGCCAATGCAATATGCCATCTGACTTCTCAAAGGCTGCTTCCATGGGCCACGTTGATTGTGGATTCAAGAGAAATCAGATCCTGCTCAGCTTCAACCCATTCTCCACCTATCTCCACATTGTCTAGTGGTCCATGTGTGAGGATAACTTTTCTTTATGTTGAGGTGTCATCCCTACTGAGAGTCTGTGTGTAGCTTTTGACCTTCCTCAGTGAGTCTTCAGGACCTCTTCATTGTCAGCAAGTAAGGCTGTGTCACCTGCATGGGCTGGTTGTGGAGGACACTTCCTCCCCTTCTGATGCTGCCTTCTTCTTCCTAGAGCCTAGCTTCTCTGCACACAGGTGGGATAAGTATGGTGAAGGAGAATCCCCTGAAGCACACCTTTCCTGATTTTAAACCTCACGATATCTCCTTGTCTTGTTAGAATGACCGCCCCTTGTTCTAAGTACAGGTACCACATGAACACATTTCAGTCTTCTGGAATCTCCCCCCCACACGCACACTTTTTTTTTTGTGGCATCACTGCCCTGGTGGGAGTAGGAAGCCCAATCTTGTTCCTGGAGAGCTGCTGCTGGATTTGAACTGCCAACCCTGTGGGTCGCAGTCCCGCACACAACCACTATGCCACCAGGGCTCAGCCTGGAATTCCCATTCTTTATAATGTCACTCATAATTTGTTATGATTGACAGAGACAACTGTCTTTGCAAAGCTAATCAAAGAGAGGCAGACATCTTTCTGGTTTCTCTGCTTTCAGACACAGTCGATGTGAAGTCAGCGATGGGCTCCCTTGTTCCAGGTCCTCTCCTGAGTCTGGCTTGGGTTTCTGACAGTAGTTCCCCGTTGATGTACTGCTGCGAGTCTTTTGGAATGATGTTGTGACATTTCCTCTGGGTGTGATATTGATGCTGTCCAATAATATCTGCACGCTGGTGGATCACCTCTCTTTGGAATGGGCATGAGCATGGATCTGTTCCAGTTGGTTGGTCACTTCGTTGTCCCCCAGACTTCTTGGTCTAGCTGAGTGAATGCTTCCAGTGGTGCATCTTGTCTGCTGAAATATCTCAACTGACATATCCTCGATTCCTGAAGTCATGATTTTTGCCCAGGCCTTCAGTGTAGCTTAGACTTCTTCTTTCAAAACCATAGGTTCTGGGAGACAGAGGTTGACGACCCATTCCTCTTTGTCTTTCTGGGACTGAAGCCAGTGGTCAGACAGTGGATGCAACTCACGGCACCCCCGGGAGAGCCGATGGGAAGGGTGCCCCCTAACTTAGTCAAAGGCTGATTGTTCAGAACCACCGGGCCTTTGGGTGGACTTGAATCTCCAAGCTTTGGATGGTCAACCAGGCACATTCGCCATTTCCACTACCCTGGGACTCAGGCCTCCTCTAAGAACCACTCCAAGGCCCAGACCTCCAGTGTTGGGCTTCATCCCTTCTTACTCCCAGAACTCCCAGTCTCTGCCCCACACATGGTCATCACTGCCCTGTATAATGTGCTTCTGCAGCCGGTGGCCCATCTGCCCAACTAGTCATCTCATAAGGGATTGGTGTCCACAAAGCCCTTTTTATAAACCTTCTGACCTCCCTCGTAATCCCATGAGACGCAGGAAGGGTTAGACTTGCCCCGTCTCACACAGCTGGAGTGGACACTGTGCCTCGGTGTCCAATTCACACATACACACGTGCACAGACACTCCCTTCCTTCACACTCACACCCCCACCCGCCCGTCCCCACTGGAGACTGCTCCCCGCCCTGGCACCACCTCCTTCCCCCATGGCCCCTCAGATTCGAGAGCTCAGATCGACTTCTTGTGAAAAGTACAGAGAAAGTGTTCTTTCCAGACAGCAGTTTCTAAGATTTGTGTGGCAAGGCCGGGTGAAATGCAAATGATTCGAGGTGATTTAATCTGCTTGGGGCCCAGTGGTAAATCAGTGCAGCCCGGCTGCCACCGCCGCCCAGAAACCCGGAGCGGAGCTGATGATGGGCGTTTATCTGCAGATCTGCAGGTGAGGGCCCAGGAAGCGTGGACTGCGGCCTGGGAGTTCCTCTCCACTGCACTCGGAACACATTCAGAGGGTCCTAGAGCCCGCGGCCTCTCCTGCCTTCAAGTTCCACCAAGAATCATCTTCCCCAGGGCTGCAGCCCCAGGGCCTCCCTCCCTCACCACCCCCCTGTCAAGCTCACCGGCCTTTGCTGGAGGGGTGGGCAGGGGGAGGGGGGAGAGACAGCGTTTGTCAGGCTCTCCCTGAAACTACAGTCTTGTGCCAGGTATTTGCACACTCATTATCTCATTCCATCCTCACAGCAATCTCATGAGGGGGGCACGCCGTCCCCACTTTACAGATGACCTCATTGAGGTTCAGAGTGATTTATTCGCCCAGGGCTGGAGCATCACCAGCAGGAGGCCGAGCCAAGATTCAAATCTGGATTCCTAACACTCCAGCGTCCTTCTTCCTTTGTCAGTCTCCCTCTGAGGAAGTGGGGGGGTCAAGTTGGAGGGAAAAGAGGAGCGTTGTTATCTTGAGCAAATCAAGCAATCCATGTCCATACAGAGGGAACGCACCAGGAGCTAGTAGCACTTGTTAAGTCCCTAATGTAGACTGGAGGCTGGGGGCCGGGGCTGAGGGCAGGCAGGGATGATTCTGCGGTAGAATTCCTGCTTTCCATGTGGGAGACCAAGATCGGACAGCCAGCCAGGGAGCTTCCTGCAGAGTCACCACCTCGGTGGGGAGGCCTGTGGGTTTCCCTGCTGCTGAGCGGGTTCCACAAGAGCCTCCCGACTACGCTGGAGTAGGAAGGACAGTCTGGCCCTGTACCTCCCAGGATCCACCAAGGGACATCCTAGGGTCGCACCAGCTCCCTCCACCACCGGTCCCAGGGATGTGTCAGGACCGGGCAGCGTTGTGCTCCATTGAGAACAGAATCCCCATGAGCTGGGGGCCGACTTGAAGCAGCCAACGACAACATCCACGTGCCCAGTGTGTTTGACTCTCTGGTAGCCACCAGGCCCGGTGCTCAACCTCCACCATGCTAACCAGAACCCGGAAAGCGTGGCCTGCCGGTAAATATTTACCAGCCAGCTCGCTGAAAGGAAAAAGGAGCCCTGACTTTTAATATTTGCCCATTTCTGTGATGTACACACTCCCACCAGGGTGGATTGTAAGCTACCAGTGAGATGTCAATGAACACGGAGTTGGCAAGAGATAGACACAATCAGTTGTGAGTCAGTAGGAACCCACTCCAACACCCCACTGCCTGTAAAGGAAGTTCTCTTAAGCCCGCTGCACAGATGAGGTCATGCAAAGAGGCACTCGGGCTGACAGCCATGTCTTTACAATGTGTGAAAGCCCATCATCTCTCCACAGCTTTTAACACCCTGATGGTGAGCCAGTGCCAGGAGCACTTGACCTCGGCTACCTGAAGGAGGTTAGACTCCAGCTAAATCCCGCGGCCAGAAATCCTCTCTCAGGGAGAGACTGAGGGTCAAAATTAGGAAGAATATTTCTGAATGTCTCTCTAGAGTCTAGACTGTCAGTTCCAAGAAGGCAGCATCCTGAAACATAGAAAAAGCTTGATAGTGGGAGGATGGATGGATGCATGGATGCATGGATGAAAGGATGGATGCATGGATGGATGGATGCATGGATGAAAGGATGGATACATGGATGGATGAAAGGATGGGTGCATGCATGGATGGATAAAAGGATGGATGGGTGGGTGGATGGATGGATGAAAGGATGGATGGGTGGATGGATGGAAAGGTGGGTGGGTGGATGGATGAAAAGACCATTACATACATGACCTACTCACACCTGAAACACACCAAATCAAAACCCAAACTCATCATCTTCCCCCAAACCCATCCCTCTTTCTGGTTTTCCTTCTTCAGTGAATATCACCAAGCCAAAACCAGAGTCCTGTTCCTATTTCCTCAGTCCCTCTAGCCAATCAGTCAACAAGTCCTATTTATTTCACTTAAATATCTTTTGAACACATGCTACCCTCAGTATCCCCATGCTACTGCCCTGGCTCATATGAATTGTTACAACAGTTTCCTAACCAGTCTTTCTTGCTTCCAACCATCCATCCTTGTCCTGTACCCACTCACAGTCTCTCCGCCAAACCAATAATTGGCAACGTTGCCAAAGTGATCGTTGCAAAGTGTGCCGCTGAGTATGACACCCCCATCCTTTCAGCAGTTCACTACTAGTCAGAGGTGCAACTGAAGACTGTTGGTCTTCTGAGGTCTGTTTCTATCACTTCAGTTTAATCTCTCACCTCTCTTTCCACCCTAGGTTGGTCTTTATTCTTTAACACACCACACTCCCCTTTGTTCCCTGCATCCTTTGCTCATCAGAGTTTCCCTACCTGGAATTCCACCTTTTCCATCTTTTCTCCTGTATCCCTGCCCTTCACCTGGCTAACTCCTACTCATCCTTGACGATGTAAAAGAGGATGGTTTAGGCTTAGGCACTTTTAGTTCTAACATGTCACATTCTTATGCCAAGTCTGGAGAGTCAAGTCCCTCAGAATTTTCTATACATGGGACCTGTAACAGTCCTTCGGTTTTCCAGCCCAAGCCCATGACTTTGTTGACACAGAATCGAAGACCCAGAGACGGAAAGGCACTTGCCTCAGTTCACCCAGCAAGATAGTGTTGCAACCACGACTAGAATCAGGCTGGAAGAATGCCTTCCCACCCAGAGTCCTTTGCATGTGTTGTACGCTCCAACCCGACCCCTGCCCAGTATATCCCTTCCCAGCGCAATCATCATTACCTCCACCCAGACTGTCCTCTTACGTTCAGACCAGGCTTTCCTCTTTCCTGCCTGTGTCCATGCTTCTGGAAAGCCATACCCAGTACCCCGTCTTGATTATTAAGCCAAATCCACCTACCCCACCCCACCCTTCCTAACCCAAGCCTCCCGTGTGTGTCAAAACCCAGCCATGAGGGCCTGGCACACTCACAGTCCATGCAGTGTGTGTCTTGTCCAATCACTTCTAGGGCTGGATGCTGGCTCCTCCTCCTTTCTTCTTCTCACCCACCTCCTTCTCCGTTGACCTCCTCCAGCCGGATGTAGCTGCCCAGGGTAACAACAGCGCACAAAAAATGAGCACAGAGTCTGAGGTCAGGCAGAGTCGAGGCTTCCAAACCCCTCTTGGTCTATCCCTGACTGGCTGACCTGGGTCTATCAGAGCCTCCACTTTTCTCATCTGTAAGACAGGCTTGTCTCACAAACTGAATGAGCTTCCCCAGGCTGGGTGCCGAGCTCTTAGCAGGCTCTTGATCCAGGATGGTTTCCTTCCCCATGGTCTTTCTCAGTGAATTCCAAGACACATAGAGAAAGGCTTCTCTGGGCCTGGAGGGGGGCAGATCCTGGAGCACGCTCTGTCCCTCCCCTCCTCGAGCAACAACATGTGAAGAGCCTGTGTGTAGACACATGGGGCAGCTCCAGCCCCCTTCCCCACCCCCACAATCTGCTCTCACCTTCCTATCACAAACGCCTTGCTTATTGTGATAGCGTTTGCTGTACTTTTCCACTGGTGCAAAAATTATATATATATATATATATATATATATATATATATACACACACACATATACATTATATAGATATATGAAAACAGATTTAAGAGGGAAAGGAGTGTTCAATGAGTAAAACTGTCTGCAGCCCTGTTTTTCTCTCAGGAACAAGTGGCTGAGGTTCTGGCAACCAAGAGGCAAACCCAACAGCTTCTTGGCGTTGCAGCTGCCAGGAGAAGTGCCTTTCAGAACCTCCGAGTTTTACAGCACGTCTCCCAGCCAGGCGCTTCCCGGGCCGGATTCAGCTCGGCAGGTGACTGCCCAGCTCCAGCAGGGCCCAGCCTCCCTGTGAGCCACGGTTCGGCACCCTGGGTCCGCCTCATTGCTCCAGGATGGCAGGCCCGGCTCAGTGAGGTCCTGGTAGCCCAGTGACCACCAGGAGAAGGGTTCTGAGGCAGCTGGAAAGTGGGTGGGCACCCCTAGGTCCAGAACATTCGGAGATCTGCACTTCTTCACCCCTACATCCGGGCAATTGGGCTTCAAGGTCACATCCAAGAGCTGTCTCGCAAAGGAAAGCTCGGAGTCTTCTTTCTCCCCCTTTGGGGCGTGTGCTCTGGATGGAGACCCAATGTCAACAAACCCAGACGGGACTGGACCCGTGGACTGCTGTGGCTGGCGGTCATCGCATCGGCCCCGACCCACGGCAACCCTGGACACGACACAAGGCAGCACTGCCTGGCACTGTGCCACGCTCACCGTCCTGGCTATGCCTGAGCCATCTCGGCAAGGGCCTTCCTCTTTTCCACAGTCCTTCCACGTACCAAGCATGAGCTCCCTCTCCAGGGGCTGGTCTTTGAGACAGCTGTCTGTCCGTTTGTCCCACTGGGGTGGCTTCTGAGTTTCCGGGATGCTGCCAGCTGGGTCACCCCAAGCCAACAGGTTTCATCCGAGCTTTCAGGCTAAGAACAGACCCTGGAGAAGCCACAAGAACCCTTATACACCGCTTGGAAGCATTGTCTGAACCTTTGGGAGTCTGAAAAGAAGAGAAGAGAAGTGGAAATGAAGCGATAGCTCACGAACTTCCAACACGTACAAGAGCAGACGGCCAGGGCGGCGGTCTAGGTAGGACAGGATGGTGGTCTTCTCCTATGCTCCCAATCCCATCCTGCTCTCAATGAAACCAACTCATCAGAGTGAAGTTTGGGGCCCGGGAGTGCCTTTCTCTTCACCCCCACCAGTGTTCTTCCTGGAAGCCAAGATGAGTCGCTGCATTTCCCCCTGTCATCTCCTCAGGGTTCAATTCATCCTGTCACCTTGTTACCTTGTCACCCCAGCCGGCTGAGATCTTTCTGGTATCAATACTGCCACCTGTGTATGTCCCTGTCCCTTGGAGTTTTCTACCACCTTCTATGACTACAGGCCCACACTGTCCATGTCTTCTGTTTCCATGTCCTTCACATATTTTGGCCAAAAGGGGTGGAAAGCAAAGGTTGAATACTCACAGCTGCCGCTCAAGTGTTCAGGAGTCTCCTCTGTCCCTCGTAGTTATCGCATCCTCAAGGGGCAGGGACGGGGGGGGGGGGAGGGGCTGATCCAGTGTCCTCGAGCACAGTGTGACTCAACAGAAGGGATCAGACCGATCCAGATGTGAAGACCAGTTGGACGAGTGCTGGCCAAGCCCCTTAACCTCCCAGAGACTCAGCTAGTTCCTCATCTGCACAGTGGCCAACCTCACACCCAGCACACAAACTCAGGAGAGCTCAGGGACACCGCGTCAGCCTCGCCCCAGGCGTGCTCAATGATGGATGCCCCGGGGGTCCCTCCCCACTTTCTCCACCTTCCAGGCACTCAGATGTCAGGAGCTGTAAGACTCACTGGTCTTGGTGAACCCAGGTTGGCTCTGGGGTTAACTGCCTTCTGGCACCCTCCATGCTAGACATCTGCCCAGATTTGAAACCTGCCAAGGTCCTGGAACTTTTTTTGAAAAAAAAAAAAAAGTGGATTTCTACCAAGATGATCTTCTCTTCCATGACCTGCAGAGTTTGTTTTATATTGAAAAAATATAGTAAAATGGGGAATCACATTTTTTAAAGTTGCTGTCAGATTGCCTCTGACTCTTGGCGACCCCACGGGTGCCAGAGTAGAAGTGTGCTCCAGAGGCTTTTCCACGGCTGAGACTGGGGGGCAGGAATCACCAGACTTCTCCCAAGGTGCCTCGGGAGACCTCCGATTCCAAACCTGGGCTAGCAGTCAGGCACATTAGCGCTTTGCACCGTTCAGGGCCTCCACTGCTCACACCTTCCAGCCGCCTGTGAGATAAAAATGGTCTCCTTTTTGCCTATAAAGAAAAGTAGGTTCAATAACCTTCCCAAGGTCACAAGGTTGGAAGGGGTCAAAGCTACGCACAGTTCTAACTGGCCAGACACTGCCCTCTTGCCCTTAGATGCCATCTCCTCACCAACAGCCTAAAGAAGACTATTGCCTCCCCCCATCTCCCCCCCCCTCAAAGTCTCTAAGACCCAAAGTTCCCATTGGTGAAGTGCCTTTCGGGTGCTGATAGGGCCGCCCATGGAGGGGACACTTGTCACCTCCCCTGCCAGAAGCTCTGTGTCCACCATCTTCAGACGGAGACACCGACTTGCATGGGATCAGTCAACATCTCATCTCGGCCCTGGGGGCAGCTGGTCACCCCTGCACAATAAGCTCCTTGAAGTCCAGGCCATGGACGTCTCCTCAGTGTCAACACTAGGCCAGCCTGGTCCCTCTTGCCCTGCCTATCCTTCATCAGATCCCCAGTACCCAAGCTATCCGCTGTCTCTAGAGCTCCCCCAAGGCCAGGATCCCCACCTGTCCAAGTGATAGTCTGAGGGTCCTCCTCTCAGCCACATACCCAGAATGCCCTGGAGGCAAGTCCGCGGCACCCCCCCCCCGCCCCCCGCATGGCTGGACTCTACCCTCCTCCCACCTGCTCTCAACCCAGCAGTCAGACTGCCCTGCAGGTCAAGGGAATGCCCAAGCCTATGGCCCAGTTCTGCCCATGGGGAAAAGCAGTAGTGGATCCAGAAGCTGGTGGTGTGATGATTCGGTCCAGTCCAGGGATAACCAGTCAAAGAAGGAATTCCTAGGGAAGCCTGCCAAAGCCCTCATGGGTCTTGGCAATGTCTACCCAGGATGCCCAGAACCTTTATAGCAGGCCACTCTTCTCACGACCAGAGTCACATACACACAACCGAAAATACAGCCCTTGACAATCACATACCCACAATGCTTGTTTTACAAGCCCACACCAGTCACTGTCGTGGAATCTATCCAGCACATGGTGACCTCACACCGGGTTGAAGTAGACTGTCCTCCTAGACTCTAGGCTTAGAATTTCAGTGGCTGTTCTTTCAGAAATAGATCGCCAGGCCCTTCCTCATAGCCAAGCCACCTCTGGGTAGATCACCACCCACGGGCTCCCGCTCCACAAACACATTCACGTAGAACACTTCAAAAGTCCATTCACACGCAGAGGGACTCTGGGCTCCCCCTTAATTCTAGCCCCAATCCAAGAACAATTAGTTCTTTTAACTTGGCCCTGCTTGATACTCACCTTCATGAAAATGAGTTCTTTTAACTTGGCCCTGCTTGATACTCACCTTCATGAAGAATGTGGTGAATGAAGCAGATAGTGCCCGACTGTCGGTTAGAATAGCATCTGGGGTCTTAAAGGCTTGCATTCAAACAAGCAGTCCACACAGAAGAAGCACCCCAGGCTGTGTGATCCAAAGATGGCAATAACAAAATCCAAATATGATGAAGAAAAAAAGTGGCAGCACTTAAATTGTGAACACCCAATTTGTAGAAGACCATGGGAACCCGAAATCCATCTGCAGAGTATCTAGTCAGAGGCAGCCTCTGGCGGACCCCTCTGGTCACAGGCGAGGGATGCACAGCTTTACTTTCAGAGGTTACTGTAAACTGGATGGAACCACGGTATCTCATGATACTTGGCCACTCAACCTCCCCCTTTACCCAACCTAAATTGACTCTAGTCTTACATTTTTCTCCCTTATTCCATGACAGAAGTTCTTTGTTTGTTTTCTTAATGGTTGGTGGTCTTTTCTTTTTGACTCTTTATTTTTGTTTTTGTATTATTACTCTTACTGTTTTCTTCTTCATTTTGCTTTCTATTGTTTCTGTTAGGTTTCCCGGTTGATGAGACACAGACGGAAGGGATGACAACAACCAGTGCAAGGATTTCTTGGGGCTGGGGGACGGGCAGGATAGGGAAGATGAGAGGAATGGAGGAGTCCACACTGAATGCAGAAGGAAGGAGAGCGCAGAACTGACAGGGAGGATGGACAGACAGCTCTTCGTAAAAGTGACTGAACAAGGGCAGTGTGCCTTTCATATCCAAGAAACTACTAACAAGAAAAAAAAAACACAACTTGACTGCTGGCTCCCACGGGTGAAGGAGGAAGAGTTGCTGAGGGGCACTGAGTTGATGGGAATGGTGGCGCAATCATTTGGAAAGAGGATATCGACCATGGTTACGTCACCGAGTGGAATCAAAGGCACTGGAATCTACATGGAGAAAGTGTTGAACTGGGGGCTGTGCTGTGGTGTAGGTTTTCCCATGGGTGATGATGCAATGATCACATGCATGGTGACCTTGACTATGCTGACCTTGACTGCACAATTCTCCTTGATGTGACTGGATTATTGGATTGTATGATGGGTAGAAGAAGTGCCAACACAACGGAGAAGGAAGGAAGGAAGGAGGGAGGGAGGGAAGAAAAGTCCACCCATACCTGTGCCATGAAGACAGCGCCATCCGCTGAGTCAGGAAATATCCACACAGCACTTTGTGCACTTGGGATCAATCAGCAAACGACTCAGACCTCTGTGACTTTTCGGCCTGACACAGACACACAATGTCGAAATCCACTCTAATCGGTGAACGACTTTGTCTACAGGGAGGGGGTCCTGGACCATGCTGGGCAGGAGGAGGGACAATTTTAGTGGGGTGGTCGGGGCTTGGGTAGAAAAGAGACACATGAGGGAGCCTGCCACGAAGGTGAGGCTTCCCCTCACTGCTCTCTCGGAGAAGAGTCCTAGAACATCTCCAGGGCAGCCCTGCGGCCGCGGCCACTCTCATGCCAGGCTCACCGATCACACCAGAAGCCACCCGCAGAGGCTCAGTCCCTGCCTTCATGGAATTGGCATTTCAGAAGGAGGAGAGACTAGGACATGACGGGGTGTGCGGTGTGCGGTGTGGGGGGTGTGGCCCAATCATGAGGCAGTGGTGATGGTGGTTAGGTTAGAGGGCAGGTAGGAGTGAGAAGCCACCATCACCAAGTTCTTTCCTGCTCAGCTGGACACGGGAGGGCAGAGAAGAACTGCCCCTTGGCTGTCTGAGGCCAGAACGCTTCCTGGATGCATCCTGCTTTTGAGGACCAGCTTGTGCATTCACATGGCCAGTGTATCCGTCAGGAGCCCAAAGGTTTATCCACTGTGCTGTCAGGAAGTTCAGGTGGGGGGAGAGTAGTGTTTTTAAGTACATCCTGTCCATCACAAACACTTTCATGATACAAACACCAGGCCATGGATCACTTCCCAAACCCCCCATTCCGCACACATTCACACACAACCATGTAGGAACTCACAATACATGGGCATGGGAACTCAGGCACATGGGCATCCTCTGTAGAGGGAAAAGCACATTTGCACAGTCACGTCCACACACACCACGCCCAAGCACAAGCAGCCGCAGCACTCTCCCATGTAACCATGCCTGTCACCACACATGCAGCATGCAGCAGATAATAAACATGCCCACACACAAAGGCACAGGCAACACACCGACAGGCACTCAGACATGCCAGCACGCACACAGCCCCCTTCGACACCATCAGGCAGGCAAGTCCACACGCAGCACACCTACCCAGGAGTACGCACACGAACATACGCAGCACAGACATCCATCAAGCATGCAGACGCCCACCCAAGGCCCAGAGGAGAGCACTGTCAACGTCATCCGGAGAGACCAGGCAGCTAGAACTGGCAGAACCTGTCAGGGTCTCAGAAGACAAGGAAGCCCTGAGAGGACTGACAGTTTGTCCACAGCCACATGATGGGTCCTTAACCCTGTGGACACACAGCCCAGCCACCCAGATCCTAATCCAGATTCTTTCCAGTGTGCTGCTCACTCTCACCTGTCGATAGACTGTCAGCAACAAAGGCCTCCACTCTGAAACGCACCCACGGGGAAGCACTCGGACACACACAGAAGACAATCTTAACCCCTTGTCCAGGAAACGAGGTGGCTGTGGTTTCGAAGCCTCTTGCTGTTGTGGTGTTGCTTGTCCATCTTCCCCTCACTCCACCCCCCCAGCCCACCCACCACTGTCTCAGCCAACACCCCCTGGTCCTCTTACCCTAACTTCTGACTACGAATTGCCCAGGAAGCATGTGTGTGCATACAAATGCACCATGCATGGACATGTACCCATGTGGTCGGGGGGAGGGGGCATGGCTATGTGTAAACATGCATGCATGCATGTGGCAGTCATGTGCTTATGTTAATTTCATGATTGAGATGTAGGGGTGGAGTCTAGCCTGTTAATCTGGAGGTAGCCATTGAGTAGCCAATGAGGCCTCCGTGTGGCCATGGCTTTCTCCTGAGATGTCTGGGAAATCTCACAATATTTCCCTCGTGAAGATAAGAAGCTATCTTCCTAGTTGTTGGGAGTTAGTCTCAGAGACGATGAATCCCAGACAAGACAAGATGGTAGCATCCAAGAAGCTGAAGGAGCCGGAGCAGAAGCCACACAGCTTTGCCCTCATGGAGCCAGACCTCTGAAGTTGGAGAGGCCACGTGGGGACCCCAGCCAGCAATGAGTTGCTTCTGCCACCACTGGATGCTGTTGATGGACCCTGAGTCCTGGAAGCGAGGAGCCATGGGGAGATCCCTGCCAGCACTGGGATTCTGTACCCACTGACCTGTGACTTTGTGAGGCAGAAGGAGACATTATAGACTGATATCGGCATATGGGCTAATATCGGACTTATGACTTTGAACTGGACTGGGTTAGGATGCTTTCTCAGTGTTCCATTCCTTTTGTATATAAACCCTTTCCTTATATTCATATGCGTGTCTATGAAATTTGTTTCTCTAGTCTACCCAGACTAGCACAATGTGCAAGCATGCAGAGAGAGCTTATAGGACATGTACACGGGCAAGTGAGTATGTGTGCATGTTTGCGTGTGTGTGCACGTGTGTACAGGCTCAAGAAGACAGAAAGATACATCAGTCATCGCTTCTGGAGTCCAGGATGAAATCAGAGCGCCGTGGGCAAGAGGGCTGCCCTGTCCTCCAGGACTGCCTCTCGGCGTGCAACAGGATGGGCCGGCAGGCAGGATGTGGCCAGCAGCGGGGAGTCACTGGTTGTCTCCGGGGCCCTGGGATCTGCCTTAGCGGCTCCAGGAGCACAAGCCCAAGGGCATCCACCTCATGCCCCCCCCCCCGGGTTCTGGGGAGGGGAAGTGAGGGGTCCTCGGCACAGACCACCTTGTGCTATGGAAAGGCAATGGAAGAAGAGGCTGGAACTCACCGACCAGAGAGAAGCCCAGGTTGCAGGCCCCCAATGACTCGCCCATGGCGTCCACGGCCAGAAACACACCTGGGAGCTCCAGGAAGCGAGAGCCTCAAGCAGCCTGAGTGTGCCCCTGACTCCTTGCCAGCCTCTGTCTTTCCCCCAGGCAGTCACCTGGTGCCTGCTTGCCTGGGTTTGTACCTTGTCTCTCGGTCTCTCCCTATGTGTCTCCGACTGCTCACCAACAGTCTACCTTGCTCCATGTCCCGGGCTCCCCCTCAGTCCAGACCCCCATGCCTCCCTCTGCCGAGCCCCTCATGGCAGCCATGCCCAGAACCCACCACTCACAGCCTCGAGCCCTCCATCCCACCTGGACTCCCCCCACTCCCACGGTGCATGCCGGGAGGGCAGGGACTAGAAAGCCCACTTAGCGGATGAGGAGACAATGCTGTGGGACCTCGCGGACAGCGAACACCTTGAGCGGGCAAGCGTTTCCAGGGCAGAGTTGTCCCGGGGTCACTGAGAGCAGGCGTCCAGGGGCAAAGAGCTGGTGTCTGGAAAAGTGAACAGACTAGACTGGTGATGGCTCTGTGGCCTGATTGCTGCCCCCGGTTCACAGGTGGGCGCACCTGGAGGCAACCAGCATGGCACGTGTTGGGGTAGCTATCGCTTGACAACAACAACAACAACAAAGGCTGCTCTTTCCATTGGGTGGCCAGCCCCCTGCCTCTCCTCTTCACCTGGAAGCCTGAACTGTCCACCCAAGTAGGCCCCGACCCGCAGGGAAGAGACTAGAAGAACCATATGTCTCCAAACTGGTCCTAACCACCCCAGACCGAACCCTGGCTCTGTCTTCCAAGAGCTGGCCGTCCTGGGGAGCAGGCAGAGGGCTGGGAGGGGAAACCTGGGGGTCCCCTGTGTATCCACTCATGGACGCCCTATCCCAGCCCTGGTCTGAGCGTCTGTCCTAAGCCCACCTGGCGTCAGTAAGCCTCCAGAGCAGATGCCTCCCTCCAGGTCCTGGTCTTCCCTTGCGTACAGTGGGACTGAAGGACATGGTTCACACCGCTGAACCCACCAACGCAGTCCTCCCCGTCTTCTCCAGGACCCCGCTTGGGCTTTGACCACCCAGAGCCCTCCGCCCCTCTGGAGAATGCCTGTGGTCCTGGAGCCGTGAGCAGCAGCGGAGCCCCATCTGCAGGGCACCCGCGGCCTCCAGGAGCCTCCCCGCCATCGCCCACCCCCCTCCCCGGGCGGAGGCAGCACGCACGACCCGCCAGGGCCTGCCCATTTTCCTCACTTTTCATTGCAGGCTCCGCGCACAGTTATAGAACCAGGTCTCCACAGAGTAATTTACTGGCAGAATCTCTCCCAGAATCCAGCTTGAAACCAAGCTGTAAAAACAGCTTCGAGTGTAAATAATTCATGCAGACAATATGACTTTTTTATGTAAATTCGGTGCATTAACCCTCTATTATAATGATGGACGACAGATAGGGACGACGTTGCCTTGGTAAGAGCTAATGGATGGCCGCCATAAATTCAGTGCACATTTTATTGTGTTGCTGGAAATTGTGCCTTCAGGCAATGCTGTTTACTTTTATGTAAAACTCTAGGTTCCCTAAATATTACAAATATTTTACATCCAGCTCCTCAGCATTTGGGCTCGGCCCACAAATCAAGCTTTCTCCGTGTGAGTTGTAATTAAAGGTTTGTTGTGTTTTTTTGTCTTTTTTTTTCCTCTTCCCTGGGACAATTATCTTCAACTATAAAGAGAAATATTTTCCCCCTTTAGATGTTCCGTCATTGACGGATGAAGAGATCCTTTGCAGGAGGTTGCGAGTGACTTGCCGGGGTCTGCGGCAGGAGGCAGGCCGGCGAGAGACCCGGCGCTGTGGGTGTGAGCACCTCCGCGTCTGGGCGCCACGCCACTCTGCTTACACATATGCTTCCTGGGCCACCCGTCCCTTCTATAATTCATGACGGCTGTAGCGGGGTGATTCCTCCAGCCGCCTGGGCAAGAGGCTGGACCCTCGGAAGCCGTCGGTCCTAGGGGGTCAGAGTCTGGGCAGCACAGCTGTCTGTCCACACACAAGCCCATTCATCCCTTTTTGCACTCCCCCTCCCACCACACACACACACACACATGCTCACATGACCCACACTGCTGGACCGGAAACCGGGGTTTCCTGCCCAGATCCTCTGTCAGAGATGCCCTCCTGGGTCAGGCCACGGAGGCTCCCCAGAGAGCTCCCGGGGAGAGGGAGAAGAAGAACCCCAGCGGCCTCTAAATGAAGGGTGGCAACAGCTGGAGCAGCAGCAGCCTTCTTTAAAAATCACCCTCACACTTGTTTATTATTGTCATTAATATTAATAGACGGGCTGTTAATATTCATATGGAGACATGCGGCTGGTCCAGGAGCACCTGGGATCTCTGAGCATACCTAATGGCATGTGGATTCTGGCCCCAGGGCCCTCACCGTTCTGCCCGCCCCCTACCCTCCCCCGCTGGGACAGTCCCTGTCCCCCACAGGTTCCAAATCGCCTTCCCAGCCCCCTGGCCCCCTGCACTGGCCATGTGGATGGTGCGTGGCATCCCTGCTCCAAAGTCCCCGGAGACATTGTTGGAGGATGGGACTGCAGACCAGGGACCCTGGACAGTTAGTTCTTGCTTGCCCCAAAGGAGCACAGGAAGGCTTCTGACAGCCCTGGCTGCACAAAGAAAGATGGTCCACGTGCCTCTCCTTTCTGCCCAGGGATCGGTGCTCCGCTGCCAGAAAAGAAAGAGGCTGTGGCTGGACAGAGACAATGATCGTAGGGACTGGCACCTGGTCTGCGTGAGTGCCAGGCTGTGCTGGATCCTGGCTGCGAGTTTCTGTGAAGCCTTTCCCACGGGCCGTCGCCCTCCTACCCCCCTACCCGCCCCCCTGCTGAGCACACACAGGCTCACCTCACCCTCTGGCCCAGCCATTGCATTTGGAGGGATTTCCCTCATGGGAACCATCGGAAATCCTGCTCCCTCTCAGGAAAGTCCTCCTCCTATTCCCCGCCACCTCCACCCCACTCTTTCCCACAACCACTCCCTGCCCCTGCTGCAACCCAAATGTCCCCTGTCCCCTGCTCAGAAAACCCTCTCGGGCTCTCAAGTCTAGGAATCTGTCCCTTGCTTTGTCCAAGTTTCACCAGCTACTTGGATATTATGTGTGTGCCATGCCTGTCTTAGTGGTGCTGTCGGGTAAGCGTTGGACAGCGAACCACAAGGTCGGCGGTTCGAACCCACCAGCTGCTCTGTGGTAGCAGAATGAGGCTGACTGCTCCCACAAAGACTTACCGCCAAGGAACCCCTACAGAGGGTCACTGTGAGTCTCAATCTACTCAAGGGTCGTACGGATGGGGGTGAGGGAGGAAGCTCCCTGTTACATCATAACCACCAAAGCGCGAGGCCTGTCGCGTTTATTGTCTCTAGCCCCAGCACTGGCTCTGAGCTGGCATTCAGAGCAACCTTGACAAACTCCTGTGGCCTCAGCGAGGGAACGGGTGAACAAAGGAACAAAGGGACATGCTCACTGAGGTGTTCATAAAAGCCAAACCCGCTGCCACGGAGTCCATTTCAACCCATAGAGACTCACCTGGGGTTTTCAAGTCTGTAACTCTTTCCCGCAGCAGACGGCCTCACCTTGTCCTCAGAGCGGCTAGTGGACTTGAACCACCAACCTTGCCTTTAGCACCATAGGGATGTGTAGGGAGCAAAGCAGCTGAAGGAGAACATCCCTCTCCATCATCCAGGCCTGGTAAGGAAGGTAGGACAGTCCCACGCACGAGCAGTCGGCAAGCCTGAGCCCACGGAGGTGGCGCTAGTTAAAGTGACCAGACGTTCCGCTTTTTAACAATTTAACAACGTCCCGTGGCATTTTAAAATTAAATATATTGCAATACTATTTTTGTATTCTATGAACATTTTTAGACCATATTTTTAATCAAGAACCCCGGTCAATGGTGTCCCGCTTAAAATCTGGTCACTTTACTCTCAAGGCACCAGTATGAAGGGTGTCTGGGGCAGAATATGAAGGGCAGCAGGTGACAGAACAGCATGTGTCGAGTGCTCTCACGGGGGTAGGGCTGCATCTGTGGTCTGTCTGGGTACCTGCAAGGACAAGCGCCAAAAGGTGACGTAACGTGGTTCTCTCTGACTGCTGGAAGCAGAGGGGAGGCTCACAGTCTGCTTCGAACTTGTCCATCTCCTCGGATTGTTTCCGCAAGGTCCTTCTGTGTTCTAGTTCACATACTCACTAAGCCGTTTTCAAAAATGAGAGGGGGTGGGGGGTGGGGCTACATTGAGGCAAGGGCGAGCAGGCCCTGTGGGCGTCTCCAACCCAAGAAGGCCAGGCAACTTAGGTGCAAATGGGGACACAGGGCTGCGGGGCTGTCCCCCTGCTGGCCAGGCTATGTGCCCACCTCAGCTCCCCCAAAATGAAAAAGCTAGACCGCCCCACCCACCCGCCGGTGGCCTTCTAGTGTGATTCCAAATCATAGGGGGTCTGCAGTATGGGGAAGAGATGCCCCCACAGGATTGCCAAGGCTGCAAATCTTGAGAGCAGACGCCTGTCTCGCCTTTCTCCTAGGGAGCAGCGGGTGAGTTCAAACTGGCCGCCTGATCCAGGGCTACCGTGGGGGGTGCTCAGGGCCAGAGCCCCTGTCCCAGTCCCTTCGCTGGGTACCTTCGGCCTGTCCAGAGTGAGATTTCCAAGCAAGGGTTTCTGTACTTGACTCTTCTGACGTGTTTTACCGCCCCAGAGCTGTTCTGCAAAATTCATAGCCGCGTTCGCAGGCTCCAAGCTTCCTGGGACCAATTCCGCTTTGAACAATCGCAGAGCAGCGCTTGCTGGCGGGAGGGGCTGGCCCACCCCAGAGCAGCCTCCCAGCCTCGGAGAGCTGGGATGATGGGGCCTGGGATTCTCGGCCGCAACATGAGAACCCAGGAGCTCATCCTTGTCCTCATTCCTCCTCGCCCTTCTTCAGCCAAGGAGGAGGGGAAGCCAGGGAGGCAGCCTGAGGGGTCCCTACCCCCACCCCCCACCCAGCAGGTGAGAACAAAGCCCAGCGAAATGTCCTTCCCTTTCTCCCTGGACCACCTCCTGCTGATCCCCTGCCTCATCTTCCCCAAGATCCCTTCTGCTCTCAGAAGCTAGTCTACTTGGCCAAGCCAAGGTCGTGGAAGGAGATAAGGGCAGGGCACAGGGGAGACGCCATGGAGCCCTGCCAGTTCTAAGAGGGGGGGAGGGAGGGAGGGAGGGAGGGAGGGAGGGAAACAGGCAAGCAGGCTGGTGCCTCTTCCCTCAAGAGAAACTCACTCATGCACTGCCATTGAGCCGATTCTGACCTTGCACTCAGCTGCCCGACACATAACCTCCATATCACCAGGACTGCACTAAGAGATACTCAAGGGGGTCTTAAAAACCCATGAGCAGCCTTCCAAGCTGTAACCCTCGGTCTCTCCCTGTCCAGAGAAAAGAAAGATGAAAATCAGAAGACAGGTGGACACAGTCTGTCGCATGGACTGACTAATGGACAATGAAAACACCCGTCTCCACCACTCTGAGGCCAGAAGAACTGGGTGGTGTCCAGCTGCCCCTGGCAATTCTGGGAAGGACCATGTTTTGAGGTGCAGGACCCAGCACTCAGAGATTTGCATCCAATATCAAATGAAGCAGTCGTGTCTCTGCTTAAAAGCTTTCGAAGGCTCCACGGTATCCGGGTGGGCAGTGTTGGGGAGGCAGGGCCACAGAAGCCGCTTAACCTAACCATCAATGTGGACCAGGCCTCAAGGTCAGGAAAGAAAGTAGGGTTGCGGGTTGCACAGAGACTGGTTGGATCCCCCCAAACTAGGGCCCTTACTCACCCCACTTTTCAGGCCTGAAACTGAAGGCATCTTCGAGTTAGTATAATCAAGCATTTAAGATCCCCGGGTCAGTAGTTACCCCAGGACACAGTTCAGCGGGGGAGGGGAAAAAAACACAACTCCCTGCCATCAAGTACATTCTGACTCAGAGCCACCCTACCAAACAGGCTAGACCTGCCCATGTGGCCCTCCACGACTGAAATTCTTTACAGGAGTAGAAAGGCCAGTTTCTGCCGGCTTGGAATTGCTGACCTTGCCACTGTAGCCCAACTCATGGCTGCCACACCAGGCATGGAAACGAGAAGCAAGCGAGGCATCCATGGAAGGGGTGGCAATGGATGGGGAAGAGAAAATGTGGAAGGGGTGTCGGATGATCTGCTCTGTAAACCTTCACCTCACTCACAATAAAAAGCTTAAGAAGAAAAAAAGAGCTGAGGGTGGAGAGAAGGCAGGAAGAAAGGCAGAGGCTCCAGAGGGAAAAGGGAGGGAAGCAAAGAGGAAGAAGAAAATCCCGATCCCAAACTGTGTCCCACAAGACCCCCATCCCAAACTGCCCCACAAGACCCCCATCACCGGCTTTTAGTCCTATTGTCCCTCAGTGCACCCAGAGATTTGTATACAATATAAAATGAACCAGTCGGTCTAAGACTCCACGGTATCGGGGTGGGCGGTGGTGGGGAGGCAGGGACACAGAAGCTGTTCGACCTAACCGTCAAGATCGTTTGTGATGTCCTCTCTGGCCCTTTCCAACCGCGCCCCTCTCCACTGCTGACTGCACATCCTGGTGCTCAGAGCACAGCGGATGACTTCAGAGCCTCCAGTCCCCAGGGCCACATACCTACCCACCTTGGCCGTGCCAAGGATCCTGGTGTCATGGTGACTAACCAGAGGACTGGCAGTTCAAAACCAGCAGCCACGCAGAGGGAGAAAGATGAGACCTACTCCCATGACCATCAAGTCCATGTCCGCTCACAGGCACTCTAGGGGACAGTCATTCTGCCTCTGTGGGCTTCCAAGGCTGTCCATCCTCAGGAGACAGAAGCCTCAAGCTCGCGCTAGTGGGTTCGAACAGCTAACCTTGCAGGTAGAAGCCCAACTTGTAACCCAGTATGCTACGAGGCTGAGGCAGGTTCCTCCTTCAGCTTCCTGTACAGACTCTCGTGCTATTCATTCGTTCTTCATTCAATCAACAAGGCACTCAACGAATCGTTACTGAGGTGCTGGTCCTGGTCCATCTGAGCATCTGTGGCAGCACGGTACCGTCTGTGCCTGCGCCTGCTTCCTAATAGAGTGAGCTCCTTGAGGGCAGGCATCTCTGACCAGGCCCAGAACAACCTCGACTTCCCAGCTGTATTGCGATGGCCATAGGACCCACTTTACAATTCGGAAAACCCGGCCTGCCTGCTTGGCGGGAAGATGAAGGGAATGTTTCCAATGGGCAGAACCCACCAGCCCAGGATCACCCCCTCTGACCCTGCGCCCTCACATACCCAAATGTTAGAGAGAAGTGTCATCTCCAGAACAAAGGGCAATCCTCATACACAGATGACCCTCCCTACAGCCCCACAGATAACTGGGCCTTTCCTCCGCCTGCCTCAGAGCCTCCATTCTCTGCCCTCGACTCCTTCTTCACACCCACCTTCTAGCCTCTTAGCGGGCTTCCCAGGCTCCTGCGCTCACAGCTGAGCCTTTGCGCTTGATTGTGCAGATGCATATGACAATCCTGTGCCTTCTTCATCCTGGTCTCTCAAATATCTGATGGCATGGGTGCATGGGTGGATGGATGGATGGATGGATGGGTGGATGGATGGATGGGCGGACGAACAGATGGATGAACGGACGGACAGCCATAGGTATCGCAAACTCAGCACCCTCCCACTAAAGAGGCCTCTTTCCTCTCTCGGGTCCCTACCTCAGAGAGCACCTCATCCACCATCACCCAGCTCCACCTTATCTAAGCCAGCTCCAGACACCACAGGGTGGGCCCCAGCCAGGCCCTGACTTCCATCCCCACATCCCCCATCGCACCTCCAGCAGCGCCCTGGGCCCCTTTCCGTGGTCATACCTCCCATCACCTCCTCCCACTCTGCCCTTCCTTCCTGAAGAATGTAGAGTGGGGTGTCCACTCTGCCAGGAGTTGCTCCACCTGAAGCCCTCCATGGCTCCCCACTGGACTCAGGATGCGAGCCCCTGGGGACCTTCTCCAGTCACGTCCCAGGCTCCAGCCACCCTGAGTGGGCCAGGCTATTCACAGCACCGCGGCCTCATACCCCTGGACTGCTCCTCTAGGCTTCCGTGTCCGTCTAACTCTCACTCACCCTTCAAGAGCCTCCTCAGCAGCCTGCCACAGAGGAGCATTCCAGAAGCCTCCCTGCCCCTGTCACCGACCCAGGAGCACCCGTGCTGATCTGTCCTGGCACTAATGACCCAGATTGTCGCTGCCCACTTACTAGTTCCTCCCCCACTGCCCTCAGCTGCAGGGTGACGAGTTATGGCTGCTGTCGTGGCCAAGGAGGTGTGCTCAGGCCTGTTTCACAGATGAGGAAAGTGGGGCTCACTATGGTGAAGTGACCTTCCCAAAGTCATGGGCGTGCCCAAGGGACTCAGGCTGGATGTCACTACCTCGGGTGGCTGTAGAGCTTCCCTTTACAATCACTCCCACAGATGATTCACACACACATCCATATACACACACATACACATGCATACACACGTATACACACTCATGCACACACAGGTACACACAGGCACAAGTATGGATATGTCAAAACATACCAAGACACATAGGGTGACACTGACACACATACACACACACAGGCACAGGCACAAGCATGGGCATGTAAAGATATACCAGGACCTGGAGGGTGGTACTGACATGGAGGCACACATTGCAGGCCATTCCAAACCCTAAGAAGACTTTGCCACCAAGTGCAGACTGCCGCCTGTCAACCCCAGAACCCAGGGTAGAGCAGCCTCTGGGCTGGCCTCCTCACAGGCATAGAAAGCTCTGTCTACCTCCTTTCTGAGGATGTAACACACTGGTAGGTGCATCTGAACATGTGTGTGTGGACACATGACACATACAGATGCATGGGCCCCGGCACACACAGACACATGCATGCAGGCCCACGTGACGACTCACAAATGCACAGCCCTCCAGACAGGTACAGTAATGCCCACACACACAGGTTCACAGATGGGCCCATATAAAGCACACTCTGGCATGCACTCCTGCCAGTCCACCACACAGGCAGCCAGGCATGCACACAGTGGCCCTCCTCTGACACCAGCCCTATGCCCTCTGAGGCCGTACATGCACACACGTGCACACGCACACAGACCACAGGCCCTCACAAGAAGAAGCAGGTATACAGCGGTGTGCAGACACACTCCCTGCGACACCGCAGTGAATGAAACAGGTCAAAGGGCACTGTCTGCAGGGTGGGGGCCTGTCGGCGGTACCTTGGGGCGCTCACATTTTTGCAGCTCAGGAAGGCAGCTGACATACCAGCCCGGCTGTGATGGTATTTTGCATAAATGCTAATGTATTAATTACCATGTACAGTACACAGAGCTGCCATTTAAAAAAAAAAGTGAAGACTTTTTTCATTCAAAAGCCCCTTTCCGGGTGAAGGTGGGGGAAGGGGACCGTCCCTGTGCGGAGTGGCAGTGGAGAACAAGCAGGCCCCACCCTCGTCCCCGTACTGCACTGGCCCCAACTGCCTCTGGGCCCTCTGAGCTTGGTGGAGGCCAGGAAACACATGGGAGGGCAGGAAGGTGGTCCTCTAGGCCAGCTGGGGACAAGTTTCTCTGGCCCATTCCATCTGCCCTGCACTCCGCGGCCAGAGAAACCTATTAAAGCCTCTTAGAGTCCAGGGGAAACTTGCAGACAAGCCCTGCAGGCCACACCCACCTCAGTAAGTCCTGCTCTGACCGCCCCCTCACCAGTGGGCCAGGCCGCAGCCTCACTGTCCTATCTTGGAGAGATGACCTCTCGCCTCCCTTCTTCACCCAGCTCCCAGGGCCCCCCACCCCCCTTTCTCCCCTGACTCTCTCCATCAGGAACACTGCTGGAACCTGCAGTGGGGGCAGCAGAAGGTCCCCAACTGCCCCCGGCCAGCCCTCCTCCCAGTGGACTGCCAGCGGGTGGAGTGCACCCGGAGGTAGAAGCCAGTGGGCTCCTCACCAGTCCCAGGGTGGAGGCCTCATCTCCACTGCCCACTCACTCCCACTCTGGACTGTCTGCCCTTCCACACCTGGCCTCTCCTCTCTGTGCCCACAAGCCCAGCCTCCCATCTGGACCCTCCAACCCCGACCCTCCACACAAGAGCTGGTGCTAAGCTCCAATCCCAACCCCCTCTCTGGCAATTTCCTGATGCCTCAGTCTACCTGCCAAGGTTCCTCCCAGCCCATAGCCCGCCCAAGAGGCCCCTGCTACTGCCCTGCTGCTTCACACGGCCTGCTGTCTGGGTTCCAATCCGGGCTCTGTGTCTTACCACTTCTCACTGCTTCACCAAGTCACCTAAACTCTGTGCCTTGACGGGCTGGTCAAGGGGATACAAATGTAGCCACCTCAGTGGATTTTGGCAAGGACAAATGAGTCGGAAGAGAGCCTGAAACCTAGCAAGAGAAGAGAGAGAGAAACCATTGTGTCAGAATGTGTTCATAGTCACAAGCATTTCTGCGATGGTTTCGTTTCTGTCTTTCTCCACATACGTGCGTGCTCGGCCCCTCCCTGGAAGACCCAGATGGGTAAGCCCTCCCCTGCTAGGTGGAAGGTGGGCAGTTCAAGCCCACTCAGAAGCACCTTGGGGACCTGCCTGGTGGTCTGTTTCTGGAAGCCCCAGGGAAAAGTTACGCTGGGCTGCTGTGATGTGGCCTCAACGCCCCGCACCAGCCGCCATCCCAGGAGGGGAAGTGAGGCTGTTAGAGCTGCCCAGATGCCTCTTTGCCCACAGCTCAGCCCCCTCCTGCCTGCAGCTCTGGTCCTGTCTCCACCCGGCCCCCTGCGCCCCACCCTCACCCCCATTCTGGCAGGGGCCGGGTTGGGGAGGTGGGGTGGGGTGGGCATGCCCCCAGCAGGAAACGCTGTTGGGGTCAGAGGAAAACAGCGGCCAGAGAGGGTCATCCCTGTGAAGGGCATGATAGGGGCAGTTCCCTCCAGAGCCCCAAGTCCTCTGGGAACCCCCCCTCAGAGGCAAAGCTCCCTTTGTCCAGAAGGGCAGGAGCAGCTGGTCAGCGGGGGGCAGTTCCGCCGCCCCCTCCAGCCAGTGCCCAGATGTGCCTGTTTGCACAGCCGACTCCCGCTCTGAAGAAGCCTTGTGAGCGCCATGAAAGGGGGCTTGTGAGGGGACAGCCGGCCCCCCGCGCCCCGGCCGCCCGCCTCCCAGACAGCACCCAGGAATGCAGTCCGCAGGAAGCCCTTCCTAGGAGGCCTGCCAAGGGTCCTTCACCCTGAGGAGTCGGAGACCCTCATGGACTCGTGCCTGGGGCCGGCCCTCCCTCGGCTTCCTCTTGTGTAAAACCTCTGGCCAGCCGGAGCAGGCATCGCAGGCAGAGAGGTCTGTGAGCCTGTGAGGGGCAGTCATGGAGGAGGGACTGCATGCGCCAGGCACACACACCAGGTGCTCCACAGTTCTGAGCTCCGTCTCCGTCCACGTCGCCAGCTTCCTGGATAAGGAGCCAGTGGATTACCTGGGCGGAGGGTGAGGACTCCCAGAGGCCCTCACCCCAGGCGCCATGCCATGTCGTTGGGCAGCCTGTGTGCCAGACACAGGGCTCTGCTTCTAGACATAGAGTCTGTGCCCCTAGTTCCTGGCTTCCTGACACAACAGCCCCGAGACTCAGCACGCCGAATTCTCCGGACAGTCACACCTGGGCCAGGCCAGTCCCAGGCAGCATCATTCCTAGGCTCTGCTGCTTTCCCAGGGACAGCTGTCCTCTGGCTGAGTTGGTCACTTCACACTGTGGGTCCTTTGAGATGGCTGGTCTCTAAGGACAGTCTCCAAGCACAGACAGTCCTGGGAACAGCCTGCCCCTGATGGTCGTGCCAGGGCACAGCGACCATGCCTGGGCACAGACAAGCTGTGGACATGATCGGTGCACCCTGGGTCCAGGCGGTCATTGGGTACAATTGGACAGTTGGCAAACTTAGTGGCTGGGTACGGAAAGGCCCAAGTTCAGTGAGTCGCAGAGGGTCTCTGACATCAGGCATTCCTGGACACAGTGGGTCTTCAGGCACCCTGGGCAAGGTCAGTCCTAGGGCACTTGGATCACTGGGTACAATCTGTCCTTGGGCACCATGGGTCTTTGGGCATCGCAGGCCCTGGGCATGGTCATTCACAGGCACAGTCAGTCCCTGGTACTTTCATCTTCATGCCGAGCTCTGTCATTCCTGAGCCTGGTTATTTCTGGACTTGACAGATTCTTCTAAGCCCTGTTCTCCCCAGGTGTGATCAGTTCTTGACCTTGACCTTGACACAGATGCCTTAGTCCAGTCCACTAAGCCCTCCCCACCAACTTGATTAACAAGCACTAAAAAAAAAAAAAAAACAAGCACTGACTTGTGCACACACCCTCTCTGTGGCCCCAGTGTCTTCCCCCAAAGGACCTGGAACCCTGAGCTCCGGGCTTTACATCCAGGAGAGGGGACAGGGCAGGAGAACTGTAGGAGGTGGCTAGGTAGCTAGACCTGGCCCCCATCAGGCGTCCTTGGGAACAGAGGTCGGTCGCCTCCAGTAGAGGGGAGGATGTTGCGAAACGCAGCAGTAGGGCCTTGGTCTGGGAGGTAAAAGATCTTCCTCTTGGCCATCAACCTGTACTGAATAGATGCCACAGATTTGTAGACCAGCAGCTGCTCCAGCTCCTGAATCTCTACAAGCCCACAGGTAAGTTTGCTGGACAAGTTCCGTCCAGCCCTTAAGATCCACACTCCCAGCTGGGGGCCATCTCTGGCAACACACGCCCTCCGCAGGGCCTTCGTGGACAAGAATGTAGCCCGTGCTGCAGGCATGCCAACCTCCAGGAGAGACAGCTGGCACCGGATCCTGACATTTCCTGAGTCTGAGTGTGCTCACAGCAACATGGCTACCCAGTCCAGCTGGGCAGAGAGCAGTGAGCCCCAGAAAGATGGTCTGTCTGCCAGATCTGTCGGGAGCTCACTCCCTCTGGCCCTTGGGATTCTCCCATAGGATGATCATGCATTATGGCATCCCTTTAGGCAGCGGCCACCCTTTATCCCCGCCCATCTTCTCCATCCCCCTCCCCACTGCCCCCTTGCACATCAATATTTAATTGAGCCACCGGCGCAGTGATGCAAGTCACATCTGTGGAGGGCCTGGGAGTGACGTGAGTGACACCTGCCCCCCACCCATCCCAGGGGGCACCAGCCACAAACTGGTCCTGCCTTCTCAAGAAAGCCCCACTGTGGCAGGGAGGGCCGTGGGGCTGTTCATCCAGATCTTAGAAGAGAGAATGAAGAAGTCCCCCTCCAGCCAATGCACTTCAACACAGCCACCACCACCTGTCCCTGGAGGCTTGGGTGGTGCCAAGACGCTGAGCCAGCTTCAGCAGCGCTTCCAGACTGAGACAGATTAGGAAGAAAGGTCTGGCAACCTCCTCCCCCAAATCAGCCAGTTAAATCCTTGTGGTCCCCACAGGCTGAGCCCATTATCGTGTCCGGCATCAGTGCAACCGGACAGGAAAGGGGGAAGGGAGAAGGAGCAGGCGGCCAGGACACTCACCAGGGACAGAGTCTGAAGGGGATGGAGGAGGCCTTCCCGAGCAGAGGCGGCCAGGCCAGGGTTCAATGGGTGGTTTTCCAATGGTAGAAGTTGGCCCAGTCAACCCCCCACCCCAGGTCCAAGTGGGGGCCCTGTAAGGCTCCCTCACCTGTGTCCCAACTCAAGCCATCGCACCAAGGAATGAAAGTGGAGCATGTCCACGGGGAGCCAAAAATCTGCGAGGGAAGAGAATTCAACCTGGGGGGCTCCAACAAGGTCACTCCAGCCCAGACTGGTCCCGCCCAACTGTGATCAGCTCTGATTCAGGCTGGCTCAGATCCAAGCAGACATACTGAGACCAGTGTGAGATAGGCAGGGCTGGCCAGCCTGGATCAAGCTGGACCAGCCTGGTGCGGCCTGCTCAAGCCCTGCCTGCTCCTCCGACATCCTTGATGTCCACTTTTGCCTGGCGTGTCTTCACCAACCCTTCCTCTGCACACTCCCTGTGTCCTTGGACTGGGGGTGTGTAGTTTGCGAACGGTGCCTGAATCCAAGCATCGCATTGCACTCACTGACCTGCCGCAGGCACGGCCTCCCTGCCAGGGGGAGACACAGGGCCACGCGAGCTGCACCGACCTGAGGACAACACAGGCTCAGGGTCCCACACTGCGGCTCCCTCGCTGTGGATCTTACATCAGTCAGTTCGCTCGTTCTTCTTCCTCTCCGTCTCATCAGCGAATGATAAGACTTGCCTTCTAAATGACAGTTGATAAGTAGAAATTAAACATGTACAATAGAGACGTGTGTGTTGGCTAGCGCTTAAACACAGTGCCTGGCACATAATGATCACTCCGTGTGTGTGTGTGTGTGTGTGTGTGTGTGCGCGCGCGCGTGCGCGCGTTGTCATCAGTTGGTTCTAGCTCCCACCAACAGAGCAAAGTACCAGCCAATCGCACAGCATCCTCACAATGGCTCTGTCGGAGCCCGCTGTGGCAGCCACCACGTCCGCCCATCTCATCAAGGCCCTCGCTCTTCTTCGCCGTCCCACTGCTTTCCAAGCACAATGTCCTTTTCCAGGGACTGGTCTTTCCTGACAACCTGTCCCCCATACCTGAGACAGCGTCTCCGTCCATAGAAGGAAAGGGTGACTGCCTCACATCCCCCCCGGGCTCTGGGCCCATACAGTGCCCCAGGCATTCTCACCAGCTGTGAGTCTGGCACAGCCGAGGGCTGAGTTTCACTTTGTGGTGCGCCGGGTGACCGAGAGTCGGTGCTCACCGCAGGCCAGCACGGCACAACCACGTGGAATCAGAAAAGCCCGACCTGCGCACGGGCACTAGGGAGATTCCTTCCTACAACAGGTGTCCTTGCTTTTCAAAAGTTCACTCCGCACGCCTTCCCTTCTAGAAAAGACCTGTATGGGCCTGGAAGGAAGTCTAAGAGGAATTTCACCCTTTTTTTGGGGGGGGAGGGGGGAAGCAAAGCTACACTCAGTGTGGGTTGGTTTTGCGGGGAGTCAATAAAGGGGGGGTGAGCATTCTGAGCAGCAAAGGGACTTTGGCTGGCCCCTTTCCTTGGAGCTGCGCCCAGCGTCTCCGCATCCGGGCCCCGAGTCCCCCAGCCTGTGTCTGTGAGCACCATGGCCCAAGGCTTTAGGTTTCCCAAGGAAACACTCAGAACGTTCTCCCTGGTGGGTTCATAGTGGTCCCTCTTCGCTTTACGCCATTCCAGTTTACAAACAGTTTCCTAGGTCCCCTCAACTGTGGGTGGCGGGGCAAAGCCAGTGCTTCAGCAGCAATCGTCCTCAGTGAAAACACGAGGACTCACACCTGCACCTCGGGTTGTTTGGAGAATTTATATTAATGAACCAAGCACGGCACTGGGCAGCGGACCTGGAGCGTGGTGAGTGCAGTACTCGGTAAACCACGCACCCAGTCACAGAGTTGATTTCTGACCCCCGGCGACCTTTCGAGGTCAGGGTAGAACTGCCCCGATGGGTTTGCAAGACTGTAACTCTACAGGAGTATAAAATCTCATCTTTGTCCCGGACTGCTGGTCTTGTGCTTCGCAGTGGAATACGTAGCCACTCCGCCCCCAATAAGACATAGCCAACACTCTCTGTCCATCCATCCCCCGGGAGCACGGCGCAGGGCCGGGCGGTGTGGTGTCTCCAGGGCCACCGGGAGAATGGACTGGTTCCACAGCACCGAACCATGGGAGCGGCACACTCTGTCTGGCTGAGCCACTGTGCTCAATGCACTTTGTACAGGAGCTCAATTCATCTGCCAGGAGCTGGGTGCTGGCATTGCCCACATTCAGAGAAGGGAAGCAGAGTCACGGCTTATAACAGGACCTGGGAGGAAGGAGATGTTCCCTTCATCAAGTGCCCATCAGTGCAAGACGGAACGCGAGTGCCAGCCCGGAGAACCAGGAGGTGTGTTAGAAAGAGGGCAGGTCACGTGGAAGAAGCACACCAGCCTGTGTGACCATGAGGTGTCGAAAGGATCCAGTATCAGGCATCAAGGAACTAAAAATTACATCATTATAAATGAGGGGGAGTCCAGACTGGGGACCCAGAGCCCATCGATAGATGAAGTAATATTCCCTTACAGAGGGGTTGCAGGGAGGAGACCAGACAGCCAAGGTACAGTGTAGCAAAAATGAAATATGCAGCTTTCCTCCAGTTCTTAAATGCTTCCTCCCACCATCATGATCCCAATTCTACCTTACAAGTCTGGCTAGATCAGGGGATGTACAATGGAGCCCGAAACATGGGGACTTCAGGTCAGATAATCCCTTCAGGACCAGTGGTGAGAGGGGTGATACCGAGAGGGTGGAGGAAAGGTGGAGCACAAAGGGGGAACCAATTGCAGGACTCTACCTATAGTCTCCTCCCTGGGGTACAGACAAGAGGGGAATGGGTGAAGGGACACATCGGACAGTGTACCATATGACAAAATAATGATAACTTGTAAATTAATAAGAGTTCATGAGGGGAGGGGAATGGGGAGGGAGGGGAATGGGGAGGGAGGGGAAATAGGGCAGCTGATACCAAGGGCCTAAGTAGAAGGGGAATGTTTCAAAAATGATGATGACGGCAACAAATATACAAATGTGGTCTGCATACAAAGGATGGATGTACTTATTCATTGTGGTAAGAGTTGCATGAACCCCCAATAAAATTATTTTAAAAAAAAGAAATAGGGCAGGCTTCGTAGTCAGACAAACCTGGTTCCCAGGCCCCAACTCAGATATTTTTATTCCCTCTTCACCCAAAGTGGAATAAAACTTCCTACCTTGCATGTCAACTAAGTTCACAAGGAAGAAGCACACCAGCCTGTGTGACCCAAAGGTGACAAATAAAAAAATCTAAATATGATGATGGGAAATGTATCAAGGTTTAAATTGTGAACACCCAATTCGTGGAAGGCTATACAGGTCAATGGGAGCCCAAAATCCATGTGCACGTCCCCTCTGGCCACACTTGAAGGACAAGAGCACCCTTACTACCAGACAGAGATTCCTGTGGCCTGGATCGTGGTGGACGGTCCTACGGTATGATACCTGGTCAGTGGACCTCTCTGCGACCCCTCCTCAGTTTGCTCTAGGTTTAAATAATTCTCACTTGCTCCAAGACAGCAATTTTCTCTCTGGCTTATGTTAATATTGCCAATGGTCATTTCTTCCTTCCTTTTTTTCCTGTCTGGTTTTTCTGTTTGTTTGTTTCTGTTGACCAGTGTCTGGATCACAGAAAGCGGTGATGTACAGAGATGATAAGAGATGCCATACCTAATTGGGGATTAGGGAGCAAGTCATGGAGATGGGAGGGGGGAAGGAGCACTGGACCTGGTGGCGATGATGCACACACAACTCTGTACAAGCGATTTAACTGTGGGAAGAGATGGAAATTACGTATCCATACAACTATTTTTTAAAAAGAAATGGCACAAAAAATCCCTACCTCACAGACTTCTGAGAATTAGACATCAAAATCTGCTCGGGACACGTACTCCAAAAACCTATGCTCTCTCTTGCCCCTTCTTCCTCGTTGTTGTTGTTATTGTTGTTAACTGCTGACAGGTCGGGCCTCGACTCATGGTGACCCCCTGGACAACAGAACAAGACATTGCCCAGTCCCGTGCCACCTCCATGACTTGCTGCCGTCAGACTAGAGGTTTTGCATCGCCTGGTTGTCTAACACTGAGGCCTGTCTTCTTGCTTCGTCTTCATCTGGAAGCTCGGCTGAAAGCAGTGCTGCATAGAGCAACCCGAGGGCCTTCCAGGGCAGGCGTGCTATGTGGCAGTCATGTGCTTATGTTAATTTTATGATTGAAATGTAGGGGTGGAGTCTAGCCTGTCAATCTGAGATAGCCACTGAGCAGCCAATGAGACCTCTATGTGGGCATGCCTTCCTCTTGAGACTTCTGGGAAATCTCGCGATATTTCTCTCGTGAAGATGAGAAGCTATCTTCCCCAGTGATTGGGAGTTAGTCTCAAAGACGATGAATCACAGACAAGACAAGATGGCAGCATCTGAGAAGCTGGATGGAGGAGTCGGTGGAGAGACCATATGGCTTTGCCCTCATGGAGCCAGACCTCTGAAGTTGAAGAGGCCATATGGGGACCTCTGCCAACAATGAGTTGCTTCTGCCAGCTCTGGATGCCATTGATGGACCCTGAGCCCTGGAAGTGAGGAGCCATGGGGAGACCCCTACCAGCGTTGGGATTCTGTGCCCACTGACCTGTGACTTCGTGAGTCCGAAGGAGACATAATAGACTGGTATCGGGCATATGGGTTAATATCGGACTTATGACTTTGAACTGGGCTGGGTTGGGATGCTTTCTCAGTGTTCCATTCCTTTGTATATAAACCATTCCCTTATATCCATATGTGTGTCTATGAAATTTGCTCCTCTAGTCTACCCGGACTAACACATGCTGTGACTGTGACAATGCACTGAGTATGCAGGGGACAATGGGCTGTGAGCATGCAGGAGAGGATGCGGTGTGAGTGTGCGTGAGACGATGTGCTGAGTGTGTGTGTGAGAGACGATGCACTGTGAGTATGCGTGAGACACACTAGCCAGGAATCAAACCCAGGTCTCCCACATGGGAGGTGGGAATTCTACCATTCTACCATTGAGCCATTCGGGCCTCTCAGGGGCATTCAATTCACATCAGCATCAGCCTGGGTGGCCCAGGCTGATGTCCTTCTTTAACATGCATCTGTCAACAGGCCACCCTGCACAGAGCGCACCGGCCAGGAGAGTGATAGGTCTCCCTAGTTTGTGCTGAACTCAAGGAGAGCTGTACAGGAGGAACCATCTAGATGGCTCCCCTAGTCAATGCCCAGTGAGGAAGCAAAGGGGGGCGGGGTCAAATGCATGGGCAGCCCTGGGGGGCACTGTGCCCAGGACACCTGAACCAAGATCAATAGCTACTTGATCTTCCCCTGGTAACTCTTCCACCTATCAAGACCTGGGGGCCAAGACCTTTCCTGGGTGACCTTTTTCTCTGTCTCCACGTGGGTGTCTAGAGCATTGGTGCTCCCTCCTCCTGCTGCTGCTCTGGCTGTGGATGAAGATGTTGATGACGGTGACAGTGATGACAATGACAAAGCCGGTAGGTGCCATTTATTTACAGCAGAGTGTGACACTTCTTTTTACAAAATTGATGACTGCGTTTCCAAATGCTCAGAGGCTAGGACTACGACCGCTCTGTGGCAGCTGAGGAAGCAGCCATTCGGAGAGCAGTCACTAGCCCCGGGACACACAGCTGGTCCAGGACAAAACCAGAGCGTTGTTCCCCAGAGTGCCTCCCTCCGAAGAACTACCCTGCCTGTGTCGTGATGGATCCAGAAGTTCCTTTTCTTACTTGCTTCCTTCTGCCAAGATTAATGTCCTCTGTGCATCCGGCTAGGCCCTGGGGGGATGAAAAGAAGAAGTAAGCATGGTCCCTAGCCTTACGGACCTCGGGAGTCCATAAATCAGAGGAATTAGCACCACGTTGTTCAGCTGAGTGGAGCTAGGACTTCACACGAGGTGTTACACCTCTTGAGGGCGGAAGAGACTCAAAGGCCACTCTCATTCAGCAGCATGATGGGCCCCTGAGCCAGGCTAGACCAGATGTGCTGCAGTGACAACAGCATCTCAGTGACTTGGTAGGCAAAAAATTTCTTTCTGGTCACACAAAGCTCACTGTGGGGCCAGCAACTCTCCCGAGAATGTTCCTTTCCAGGGTTGACTCAAGTACCCAGTCTTACAGCAATGCCTCTGCTACACAGGGCTCCCAAGTCCCTGTGGCAGTGAAAGGAGCCAGGGTGCCACTCTCCAATTGTTAAATGTTGCACTCCAGATGTTGTCACACATCCCCTTTGCTCACAGACTGTGGACCAGGGTCACCAGGCCACAGTCATATGGCCGCACCCGGCCACCAAGAAGCTGGGCTGTGCAGGAAACAGATGAATTCAGTAAGAAATGTCTTTGTACCCAATTGAAGAAAATCACCCAAGTTGGGCTGCATCATCAAAGATCTAATGTCTATTTGGAAGAAGGTGATGGTTCCTTCCAGCACTCCACTCTCCAGTCAGGCCAGACTTAGACAGGGATTTTCAGAGGCGCTCAGACACACTGGATTTCCAAGGAGACCAAGTTGAGGAAGGGCCCAGAGATCTTCCTCTTCTGAGAAGGAGTGGGGAAGAAATTGACTCTGGGAAAGAGAGGGCTCCTTTGGCTAATTTCCGATTCTTGAAAGGCTGTACAGAGGAAATGGAATTAATCTGTGGCTGCACATGGGGTAGTGCAGTGGGGTAGTCCAGACACAGTGGACATTACATGGGCAATGCCAATGGGGCATCTGAGCTGAACAGTTTTGAAAAGACTGCGTCATAAGAGTCATGCTACCCCCTGACCTTGGAGCCACGACCTCTGCAGCCGGAAGCCTTCTGTCAGAGCTGCTGATCTTTACTGTGCCGGCCCCTGCAGCTACATGGGTCAGGAGACACCTGCAGTGGGACATCAAATCATGGATTTAGAACTCACCCTTTGCTCTGTTGAAGCCGTCTCTTTGAAAGACACCTCTCTGGACATGTGTGTAAGCTTCAGTGGTTTCACTTCTTTAGAGAACCCATCCTAAGACACAGGGATGGCAAACCCCTGTCGCATTCAGACTGAACTTGGGATCATGTCCTAGATAGAACCCCAGCTCTCAGAGGTCCTGTTAGTCAGGGTAGGCCAGGTTTTGCTACAACAACAGCAGCTTCAGCAACAGCAAATCTCACTGGCTTAACAAATAGGACTGGCTGATTTTCTGGAGCAGGATGGACTATCCAGCCTGTCCTGTCTAGGCTGCAGCCTGTTCCCCCTGGCTCCGCTGACCTAAAGCCCCACCATCTGGGGACTTCTCACATTCAGGGACACTCATGAAGGACACCCAATGTGAAAACAAATAAAAGGAAATCACCCCATCAGAGCTATAAGTAATAATCAATAATTCAAAGCCTTGATAAAGTCTTACTGGAGAGCGCTTCAGAGAGAGGCACGGGCTGAGTTTCATGGTTAATTCAATGTCAATTAGCTGATTGCTAACTTCCCTCCAGCGAAATCGCATGCAGTGCAGGGGAGAGAAATCAAACGTGCTCACACTTTAACAAGCCTGGTGTTTCAATCATTCATCTCTGGCCGCAGGCGCAGAATCAATGTCAACAGACGTTCCTTCGCAGTTTTATCAACCATTTCTGCATGTCACTGTTTTCTCAGCTGCCCTTAATTGTCCCAGGACTATCCCTGGGATGCAGGGATACTTGAAAGCCCTTCCTGGACCATATGGGATGATCGCTCCCCAAACTCCGTTTCCCCATCATCATCATCATCTCTCCCTCTGGCGATACTGTGGTCAGGCAGTGCGATGGGGGATGTGAAGAAGGCAGCAAAGGCTTTGGCATGTAGTACGTGCTCAATTAGGGTCATCCCCACTGTGCCCCACCCCCACCCCCACCCAAGGTGGCTACAAAGCTCACCGCCCACCACTAGAAGCCGCGGTAAACCCCATGGCTACCTTCAGCACCATGGCCAGAGTCTCCCTGCCCGAAGGTTGGAGAGGAGAGGAACAGGATGTGATTGGAGCTGGAGGCCCCATCAGGAACATCAGCCTGGAACGGGCTCCAGGAATCACAGAGGCCAAGCACCGCCCTGTGCCTAGGGGGGAGCTGGCTCTCAGGCACAGCCCCTCCACAGCTCGTGCTGATGGAGACGCTGTGATCCTTTGAAGTCCTCTCCTGGGGTGGGAGGACTTATTGATGGTGAGAGACAGCAAGGGGCAGGAAGGGGCTGCTTGGGGAAATACAGTGATGGCAGCAGGAGACCTGGGCTCTCCCTGGGGACTCAGCCATCGCCCAGTCTTCCTGGAAAGTGACCTTTACCCCGGCCGTCCCCCACAGTTCTGATCTGGGGGTTCAATCCATCGATCGTCCCCATGCCTCACTCTGTGCACATCACGGAGAGGTGGCAAGAGGCTCTCCCTTGGCAGGCAGACCTGAAACTCTCCCACGTGTGCACTGTGCCCGGGTGAGGAACAGATAGGTATCTTGTCCAGAGGCTGAAAACAGAAGGAATAGTCCTTCCACGGGTCCTCTGGGGTGTCTTCTCCTTCCCTGGGCACAGTGAGGAAGGTCACACTCTTCATCTGGTCCATCATAGGTCCCCTGGGATCTCCTCTGCCTCCCTGGACACAGTGAGGAAGGTCACACACACCAGTCTCATCCGTCACAGGCAATCTTTATCCAGGTGTGTGCCAGGCTAGGGCTGGAAGACCTGGCACCTATGCCTGCCAAGCCTACCTGTTTCCCAGCCAGGGTGGAGAATGGTGGTTAGCATGAGCAGGACGTCCGCTCCCTGATAGGCAGTATAGCACAAAGGTGAAGAACTGATCGTCACCAACCACAAGCAGCTGTGGGGAACAAGAGGTCTGGAACATCTCAGAGCGCCCGGTGTCTTCCTGTGGAAGGGGCAGTGCTGCCACAGCCGGCCTGGTTCACTGTTATAGTGACCAAAGGCGAGCATCCTTGCCAAGGGATTTCGAGGATACTCAGGACAGGCCTGTCTCATGAAAGTCTTTTGGAAAAGTTTCTCTGGAAAACATTTCAAGTCTCTGGGCACTCCAGGAATCTGTCTACAACAGAACCAATAGGAGCACACTCAGCCTAGGTACCCTGGGCCACTCCAGCCCCCAAATCCTACGGGGCAGGCACGCCTTCCAGGGCCATGGGCAGTGAGTACTGTTAGGAGCCAGATTCAGGGGCCAGTTGAGGCCAGTCTGGGGTTCAGGTCAGGGCTCAGTCTGTTTGGAGGGGCTGTGTGCAAAGCTCCGCCTTTGACTCAACATGCCCTAAACTGGAATTCCCTCCTCCTGTGCCTTAGTTTCTTCGTCTAAGAAATAGGAGCCACAGTCCCTGCCCAGCGGGAGAGAGCTGTCCTGGAATCAGGCAGGGACGCTTCTCTGAAGCAACCCTGGGGTCCCTTTCTTGGGGGCTGGCATCCTCTGGGCCTCAGACCTGCTAACTGAGAAAAACCCCACCCAGTTCCCAGAACTCCACAACAGAGGCAGTTCCCTAGATCCAAGGAGCAAAGAGCCCTGCCCCGCTCCTGGGGTGGGGTGGGGGGACACCCCAGGGCTTTGCTCTCTTCCCAGGAGCTGGGAACAAAAGACTCGGTTCCCTGTACACGCAGCCAGATGTTGGCTTGCCTGCACTCTGCCCGCCTTGGGTGGGCGCTCACTGGCCTGAAGTTTACTTGAGGGGAAGCTGGCTGGTTTGGGCTCCACACACACTCCTTCTAGCCCCAGCCCCAGGCAAACAGGCTGAGCCCTTTCTCACATGTCCCAGCCTCGAGCTGATTCTCTTTGTCTGCGCTGGCTCCCTCCCTCCGTGAGCCTCTGCTCTGAGCCCATCTCCGTGCCGTTTGCTTTGCCTTTGAACCCTGCCCGGGTGCACTCACTGCCCTTCTGGGCCCTGCTCTGGGCCCCAGGAGGCTGACCCTGGAGGGCTCCCCACCATGGGGCAGCTGAGAGCCCAGCAGGAGATGGCAGGGAGGGAGAGGAGCGAGGTCAGGGTCCTTCTGAGCTCCCTCCCTCCTAGGCAAGATGTTTCCTTGTGGCTGTGTTTCTCCATGACTACGCATGCACCCACCCCCCGCCTATAGCCTCTCATCCAGGATGCCCCTCTCCCTCCTGGCCTGAAAGGGCAGGGCGGAGCAAGGGCTTTGGACTGCGGGCTGGTCCCTGAGGCCTGACCCCCTCCACTTCTTGTCTGTCAGGACACTGAGCAGACCCTCCTCAGCCCCCGCCCCTTCAGCGAGCACTCTGTCTCCTCTAACAGCCACCTGCCACTCACCAGTTCCAACTCACAGCCACCCACGGGTGCCCACAGAAATCCCACGGCTGCTCTTCCAGAAGCACAGCTCCAAGACATCTCCCAAGGTGCCTCCAGGAGGGTTCGAACCTGCAACCCCTTTGGTTAGCACATGAGCCAAGAACCGTGTGCACCCCCAAGGACAGTGGTTCTCAACCTTCCTAATGCTGCGACCCTTTCGTACAGTGCCTCATGTGGTGGTGAGCCCCTATGTGGGCGGATCTACATGTGGTTGGGCTCGCCTGGAGATGGATAAAGGCGAGGTGTCTCAGTTCCTAAGACCATCGGCAATATGGTCTCAGATGACCCCTGTAAAAGGGTCCTTTGATTTCCCTGTCGTGATCCACAGGTTGAGAACCACTGACCTGGTGCCTCTCTCTCTCTTCTCTCTCTCTCTCTCTCTCTCTCTCTCTCTCTCTCTCTCTCAAGGTCTCTGGAACTCAGGAGAAACGCATGGTAACTGCTTCAGTCTGCCACATCCCTTACCGAAGGGACTGGAGCACTCAAGGGTTCTGGGAAAAGTGTCCCTGCTGCTCTTAGACCATTAGAGACAGAGACAGAGAGAGAGAGAACCCACAGCCTCTCTTCTTCTTCCTCACAGACTGAGGAAGGCTAGGGGACATCCTGAACCACGACTGAATCAGTGTCACTAAGCTCCCATGAGAAGACCGCCA
>PVJH01012324.1:0-65040 GCA_004026705.1 Nesogale talazaci
GCCAATTTATTTCCATTGTTTATCTCTTGTAATTCTTTCAAAAAGAAGCTATTTTATGCTTAGAAATTTTTGTTGAAGCCATGTGTTTTCAGGTATGGGGAGCATTGGAATAAAATGGAAACAATGAGGTGATATCAGTAGTGATAAAAGTAGTGGGATACATATGTCCTCAAATATATTTTTGGGAGGGCTGGTAGAATGAAATCTATCTACAGGTTTGCACAGTTATATAGGATCCAAACAGGTGATGGCACACATGAAAAGTGGGATGGCAGCTTCCCACTTGACCCAGGGGTTGAAAATGTTACATGGCACAATAAGTTACATGGGTCATGAAAAGTTAAACTTTTTCCATTGTATTTTTTTCTAGAGAGAACTTTTACAATTGTTTCTTACCCCTCCTTACCCCTTCTATCTCTTACCCCTTTGTTGGGGGCTGGTGGCCGCCCAGGCCAGGATTATGGACGTAGCCAAACTTAGCAGTTTCCTGATTGCATCAGCCGCCCTGAGACCCCGCCCTGAGACCCCTGGCTGCTGCAATTCCCTGATAACCTGAAATAATTGACCTTTACTGCCATTAGGCGTTACACTGAATGCTCATTGGTTTAAAAGCACACCATATTTGGAATGGAATGTGTGCCCTCTACCTCATCTCATGCTCTGAGATAAATACTGCTGGCTGAGCCTTGAATAAACGGAGTTTGATCAGAATTTGTCTTGCTCCTTGTCTCTGTGTCTTTTCTTCATCCAGGTTCGTCGCTTCCTAAGGTCCCCACGTGAGGGTCTCGCTGGCCGAGACCCCAACACCCCTTCTATCGGTCCAGTTAAATCTTCAGAATTTTCCACTTTGTATATTTCAGGAGACTTTCTAATCATGCATTATTAGAGGGACTAAATGTTAAGAACTGATCCTGAAACATCTGATCTATTTAATGTTATCTTGGTTACAGACAGGTAGACAACGATGGGCTTGGCTCATCAGAAACCTAGGATAAGGAGATCATGAGAAGATAATGCTATTCTCTACCAGTAAGGCCTTTCCTGGTCAGATTTTGTTCTAACCATGTAGACTGATACTTCATTATGCTCCACATAAAACATTGAGTCATTTTTTCCAGTCCAACCTGAACATGATAGGCTAGTTTCCACTTTGTGTTTGTACTTCTACTGTTTTCCATTCATTCAAAAATAGTCAATGAACATTTATGGAATCCTTATACAGTTGTAAGAATATAAAAGTGAAAAAGCTTCTTGCCCTTTGTAGATCACAAGGAAGCAAGGGAAGCTGACAAGCCAGCAGTGAATGCATCACAACAAGGGTCACTGCTTGTAAACCATTTGATGAGAACAGAAAGAAGTCATTTAGCTCGTCCTAGGGAAGTAAGGAAACCTAGAGAGTGGGAGAGGCATTGAGGATCTCTTCCCTTACACCTTTCCTTTCCTATTCAGTGGCACTATTTCTGAGGTCCTTATTGAGGTATCAACCTTCTCTGATCTTCTCAAACTCATTTGTCAATGACTGTTGTGATCTCATCTTTGATATTGTTCATCCCATGGTGCTTAGTTGTTTCCTATGGGGGGGGGGGGATGTCATCAACAGAGACATAAACTCCTAAAACACTGTAGTCATGTTTTTGTACTTCTTGTATCTATCTCCAGATCAATAAATGAAGCTTGTGCTTATCTGAAAATGTCTTCCAGCCCTTTGAGCACATATAAGTTTTACTGACTAGTTTTTAATGTGCACACCAGAAGTCATATTTTAAATCTACACATCCATTATTACAAAAATCTAATAATAGAAATGATTTTTTCAAAGAGAAGAAAGAACACTGAAACACAGTTCTAATTTCTAGTGAGCTATGTCACTGAATAATTATTGAATATTACAAGCCTTACATTGATTCTTATGTGGGTAGCAATTATTTTATTTAGAGCTTCAGGAGAAATATATCCACATTTAAAAGAAGCATTGCAGACAGGAGACAATGATGGTATGTGGTCAGCAGTGTATGCAGTGTTATTACAACATGCTGAGTAAAATATATATTGATTTCTTTAATCCTTTAGTAGGACCTGGGATCTATAAAAATGCTTAATATTTTTATCAAGATCAATTTCCTCAAAAAAGTACAGCGGCTATTCTTCCCTGGTTCTTTTTCATTGATGGATACCAGACAGGCATACTGGTGTACCTAATTTTCTTCTTGCCTGGATACATCTAGAGGGCTTGAACAATGATCATTTTTGCTTCAATTTTTTGCTTCAATCCAGACAAAAGTAATAACACAGAGAAAATATATCATACAGGGTGTGTGTGTGTGATAGCAGAAGTCTTTATGGCATGCCAGGAAATTAACAATTTAAAGGTCACTCAACTTATCCTTTGTAGAAAATCCCATCTAGATTTGGACTTTCCAGAATAAATGTCCTGTTAAATGTAAATCTAGTACTATTTTGAAGCTTCAGCACTGAACAGTTCTTTTGCTTTTTTGGTCAATAAATAGAGGATAATCTAAGCCAAATATTGTCAATATGGTATGAACTGTATTTCAAATTTGGGGGAATGTATAAAGTTTATTGCTAAGAATAATCATCTTGACAATCCTTACATGGGCTCACTGATGAAACTTAAAACTGATGAAAGTAAAATTGCTTTTGGCTCTAGAGGTTGCCTATTTAGTATTTTACACCATTATAAAAGGTAACACTTTAAAAATGACACTTTTATTTTTAAATGTTTCCAAAATGTGGGAAAACCATCTAGAAACAAGAAATTTGAAAATATTTACAAAAACTCAATTGAGTTTTAATTTGCATTGTTTGAGTCTGTTTGCCAAGACAACATACTTATCAGAAATTACTTTGTATATAGGCAATACAATAGACATGAGTTCTAACATTCCCCCTCACCCTAAAAATTACATCCATACAAATAGCCACATCATCAATACTGAAGCAGAGTATTGTGACCCACTGGCATATAATTTTATGAAAGTTAATACATTGTCATTACCATATGATACTTGTTTATATTAAATCAAAGACAATGTCTACATATATATTTTAATATGCACATCTAACCCCAAACCCCACTTTCACTGAGTTGCTTTCAGTTTTGAGCAACCAGACTGGCAATGCCAGGCACCTGCTTTCTTCCCCGGACACATCCAGAGAGCTTGAATAGCAATCATTTTTGTTTCAGTGACTTAACCCGAAGATAATAGAATGTAATACAACTGCCTGGTGCAATTTCTGAGGCTGTAACTCTTTAGCAGACCTGTCAGCCTCTTGCTTCTCCTGCCCAGCAGCTGGTGGCGTTTGAACTGCTCACTTTGTGGTAAGCACCCTGGTGCTTACCTCACGACATAACTTTTCTCAGAGAGTACATGGAAAAACACATTTGCAAACTTTATCAATGTCTACAAATGCTTGTTCTTGTTTTCCTACCACGGGATTGCTGTTGGAAGAATTGTTAAGTCCATCTGACAGAGTAGATCTCTCCCATTGGCTTTTTCTTGCCTTTGTTTTTTATGGGGGCTGATTACTTGGTCTTTTTTTAATTCCTCTTTTTAAACATTTCATTTAATTAATTTAAATCATTTTCTTGGGGCTTGTGCATCGATTTTCACAATACATCAATACATATGTTGTGCCAAGCACCTTCACATGCCTGCTGTTGTCCTCATTCTCCAAATAGCTGCTTTTTCACTTGGGCCCTTGATATCAGCTTCTCATCTTTTCCCCTCCATCCTTGCTTCCCCCTCCCCCACCAACCCTCCATACTTTATAAATTATTATTCTTTTGTGATATCTTACACTGCCGAACCTTTCCCTGTGCCCACTCCTCTAATCTTCCCGATAGGAGGTTGTGTATAGATGTTTGTAGATGGCTCCCCTCTCTAGCCCATCCTCCCTCCACCCATCCAGTAGCTTCACTCTTACTACTGGCCCCAAGGGGATCATCTATCCTGGTTCCCCCTATTTCCAGTTCCCATCTCTACCAGTGTATCTCCTCCAATGCAGCTGGATTTGTAAGATAGAATTGGGACCATGATAGTTGCGGGGAGGAAGCCTTCAGGATCTAGGTCTTTTAAGTAGCTGCAAGCGGACTTTGAACCAGCGACCCTTCAGTTAGTAGCCAAATGTTTAACTGTTGCATCATTAGGATAAGACAACTGAGTTACATTTTTCCCTTCGAAAAGTGGTAAAGTTAGACCAATGCGCCTTTAGAAATAGCACATGATACATAATGCTTAAGAAAAACAAACCAGCCCTTACTGTCATTGAGTCAATGCTGACACGTATGAACCCCCCCTTGTATTTCCAGGCCTGGAACTGTTTATTGGTGTTGAAAACCTGTTCTTTCTCCCTCGGAGTTGCTGGTCATTTTGAACTGCCAATCATGCAGGTATCAGCCCAATGCATAACCCCTACACCAGGAAGGCTACCATATGTAACATGGTGTATACATAACACAGCAAAACAACATTCAACCACAGCTGTTTAGACTATCCTGATCCACACTGGCCTGATGAGGCCAAATTGAACAGTGCCACCAGCTTTCCAAGGTTATAAATCTATAGAGACCCCAGGATCAGCGGGTGGGTGCAAACGCCAAATCTTTTGATACAAAGTCAAGCACTTTAACCACTGCACCACCAGTATTCCTTCAGTGACACCACTTCCTTATAAATCCTTCCACTCCTCATTTTAAAAAATGACTCACTCACTGTGTCTTTGCAATGTTCCAAGCTAAATCTCACCTTTTCCTCTGACACACGGAGGGTTCTGTGCCAAACATTGACTCACTTATTCATAAAAAATGTTCAAACCAGAGGAACAGGAAACATGTGAGCAAGGCAAACATAGAAACGCTGGAGAAAAGATGTGTCCAGGACCTGTGCTAATGGCAACAGAGATTGGAGAGGACAGAGAAAGATCAAGGGAAGGTTTCCTCTGGAAGTTCTTCCTGCCTTTGCACTTGTTAGCAAAAGGAGCTTCTGGTCTGGCTTTCAGATATTGAACAGCAACTTTAGGCCAGAGATGAATGGAAACTAGGGGTTTGTGGTGCATGTGAGTATTCAGAAATAAACATGCCATGCTCTTGTGTACCACGATAGCATACACTCTGCTAAGATTAGAGCATGTTGACATCCCTACAGTATATAAAGCAGTGCCGGGGCAGCCTGCTGTTTGTTTTAGAAACTGTTGGAAATGGCTCAGTTTCATTTCAAATCAGGATATAAAATAGAGTTGCTACTTTAAAGGTCCACTTATATAGCAATTTTTGGCTGAAAGCTCTGGGGAAAAATCTTGTAGGCTGTGTCTTCTTAGGAGAGGAGGCGACACATCAGAACAAAAAACAAACAAATCACATTTCAGTGTACTTTTCTGAAAGTATTGGCATCATTGAATCTCTACATCCATATTATCATTTTGGATGTATCCATTCACAAGTTATTATAAGGAGAAGCATCTGAGAACTAGTTTGTCATGTAATACAGTATGTCAGAATATGTTTTTGAAGATGGTCGAAATAAAGTATTTGTTTAAACATTTTCTAGATTCTAAATTACATTACATTGTCTATCTCTTCACTGTCTAATGTTAATAAGTGATGTAGTTTTATTCATCTGTGGCCCATTTACATTCTTGGGTATTCATGGGAGCAGCTGTCTTACTTGTTAGAAGAAGACAGAAGAGGGTTTGGACATGAAAGTGGTCCAGTGTGTTAAGAAAAGGAGTCCAGGTACAGGAGTTAATTCTTTAATATAGTTAGTGAGTGCTATTCTGTGTCCCACCCTAACATACAGTAACTATTGGGAAGTTCCAAGTTAAGGACAGAGGTATATGCTAAGAACATGAAAGCCTCTTCTCCCAGTTATTTTCACCTAAAGATCTTTGGACATAGCTGAGCATAGTGAGTATTGAAGTTATAGGATTATCATCTATAAATTATGCTTCATGATTGTTGGAGACACCCAAACCAGAAGTGAAAGTGATCAGACCCCACTGGAACCAGCAGTCAATGAATGTGTGGAGACCCTTTCTTATTGTACTGATCGGGAAATCTCTCTCCTATCGTTCTGCTGTTAACTACCCATGTACAACCAGAGAGAATATTGACTTTAAGATGTTGTAGTTGTTGTTGTTGATAGATGCCATCAAACTCATAGCAACCTCATGCACCCAAGAAAATCACTGCCCGAGAAAGGACTGTCCTCACTATTGTTGCTATGTATGAACCAATGGTTGCAGTTTCTGTGTTAGACCATCTTCATGGAGGCCTTCTTCTATTTTGCTGACCCAAATTCTACTTTACCAAGCACAGTATCCTTTCCATGGAATGGTTTCTCTGATAACATGTTGAAAATAAATAAAGCAAGGTCTCACTATCCTTCCTTTTCCCCCCCACCATCCTTACTTCTAAGGAGCATACTGGTCATGCTTCTTCCAAAACGGATTAATTTGTTCTTCTGGCAGTTCATGACACTTCTGATATTTCTCACCAGCAATTCAAATGTATCAATTCTTTCTTTGTCATAGACCAAACTTTCTGTGCAAATAAGGCAATTGAGAACACCATATATTGTGCCATGAATACCATATTCTACAATGTCATATATTTGCTTGCTACCACTGTGGAAAGGTTTTGTTCTGATTTGCCCAATAAAATGCCATCTGATATTTTTTTTACTGCTGCTTCCATGTATGAAGTAAAATAAAATCCTTGACAACTTCAATCTTTATTCTGTTTACAATGGTTATCTATTATTTATTGTATAGTTAGAGAACTGTTGCTTTCTTTACACTGAAGTGTAATCAATACTGCTTGCAATTCCTCAATTTCAGCAGCTAAGATTGTATCACCTGCATATGTTTTTGATGTTAGGTGTCATGGAGTTGGTTCCAACCCATGCACAAGAGAATCAAATATGGCCCTGTCTTGTGCCATCCATCTTACAATTGTTCCTGTGCCTGAGATCAGGACTGCATCTCAAAAGTATCTATGAACCCTGTTCTAATCCCTTGCTACATTCATCTTCATATTCTCCAACTTCCTGGCTTTTTTGCTCACCATATACGTTGAATATTGTTCAATATTCTTCTTATTTGGTGCTATCAAATCGACTGTGATTCACAGTGGACTTAAGGATAACACAAAGAAAACACTGTCTGGCCCTTGTCCTCATAATTCATTGTTCTTATGTTCGAGCCTCTGGGTGCAGCCATTGTATCAATACATCGTGTTGAGGGTCTTCCTCTTTTTCACTCTCCCTCTATTTTACCAGACAGGAGGTCCTTCTCCAGATCCTGGTTTCTTCCAACAACGTGTCCAAAGTATTTGAAACCAACTTCTTCCATGCTTGTCTCTAAGAAGCATTTTGGCTGAACTTCTTGCAAGGCACATCTGCTTGTGCTTCTGGTAGCCCAAGCTTTGGTATTCTCCATTGCATCATAAACATGTGAAAGTAAAACACTGAATAAGGATGATCCTAGAAAAATCCATGCATTTGACGTGTGGTGTTGGAGAAGAATATTGAAAACTCATGCATTGCTAAAAGGAAAAATCAACTTGTTTTTTGAGGAAGTCAGGCCAGAGTGCTCCTTAGGGGCAAGGATGGCAAGACTTCATCTTACACACTTTGGATATATTGTTAGTTGAAGCCATTCCCTGGAGAAGGTTCTCATGTTTGGGAAAGTGGAAGGAGGGTGAAAAAGAGGAAAGTTCTCGAGGAGATGAATTGATACAGTGGCTGCATCAGGGGACTCAGGCATAGGAACAATTGTGAGGGGTCCCAGCCTTTGTAGTGTTTCACTCTGCTGTGGATAGGGTCACTATGTCAGCAAGGACTCAATGGCTCCTAACAAAAACAACAACAATAACAACAAGACTTTTGAAAATACTTTGGTTTGAGTCAGTGCTCCTTAGTCCTCAAAGTAACCTCCTAGCTTTGCAACTTGAAAAAGGTCTAGTGCAATAGAGATAGCTAGTGAAATGTGCTATTCATTCTCCTGACACTTAAATCCTTTAGCATTGATTAGGGGCATAAGCAAAATAAAAATCTTTGGAAATTGTTACCCTTGCTCCATTTAGCATGGTGTTACCGATTGGTCCAGTTATGAGGATTTGGATTTTCTTTACATTGAATTATGAACCATAGGGAAAGCTGTAATCCTTGATCTTTAGCAGCAAGATATCCTCACTTTTCAGCAAGGAAAGTTGTATCATCTGCCTATCACAGATTGGTAATAAGCCTTTTCCAAATCTGGTGTTATATTCTTCTGCATATAACCCAGCTTCTCTGATTATTTTTTCAGCATACAGATTGAATTCGTTTTTTTAAGAGTATACTACCTTGATGCACACATTTCCGGATTTTGAACCATGTAGTATTTATGAATTATGTTCACACAACTCCTTTTAGATCCATGCACAGAATCAAACCCAGGAGAACAATAAAATGTTCTGGCATTTCCATTCTGCTCCAGGTTATCCATAGTTCGTTTTGATCTACACAATTGAATGCCTTTGTATGGACAAAATCCATAAATAAGCATCTTCTGTATTTTCTGCTTTCAGTCAAGCTCTATCTGAAATCCACAATGCTAGCTCTTGTTGAACATCCTGTTATAAATCGGGCCTGAGCCTCTGACAGCTCCCTATCAACACACTGCTACAACCACTGTTGGATGATCTTCTGCAAAATTTTACTTGAATGTGATGTCAAATTTGTTAAATAACTTGAGCATTTCGTTGGGTCACCTTTCTTTGGAATTGATACAAATATGAAAGCCTTCTGGCCAGTTGATCACATAGATGTCTTCCAAATTTCCTGGTAGTACACAGACAAGTGACTTCTTCCGGTGCTTCATCAGTTTCCTGAAAGCCTGCAGTGCAGCTTGGACTTCCTCAGTACCATTGGTTCTTGATCTGATCACATTCTACCTCTCGAAGTGGTAGAATGTCAACCATTTCCTTTTGGTACAATGACTCTATGTATTTTTTTTTAATCTTCTTTCAATGCTTACTGAATTATGTAACATTTTTCCAATTAAATCTTGCAGTATTGTCGCTTGTGGCTCAAACTTTCTATTGTTCTTTCAGCTTCAGATATGCTGAGTGTGTTCTTTTTGTTTTTCTAACTCTATGTCTTTGCATATGTCATTATAAGATTTTCCTTTGCCTTATAGACCCGTCTTTTGAAATTTTCCATTCAGATCTTTGACACCATCGTTTCTTCCATTTGCATAACCTCTCTATGATTAAAATAACTTTTTTATTCTATTCTGAAATCTGCTTTGACTCTTTCTTTCTTTCTTTCTTTCTTTTTAATGCCCTTTAGCTTCTTCATGTATGATGTTCTTCATGTCATTTCATAGTTCACCAGATTTTCTGTCATTAATTTCCATTGGATCAAATCTGTTCTTGAAATTTATTCAAAATGCAAGTACAGTAGATTCATGACCATATTTTCACTCTCCTGGACTTCTTTTCATTTTCTTTAGCTTCTTTCTGAATGTATATATGAGCAGTTGTTAGTCTGTTCCAGTCAGCCTGTGCTTTGGTTTTAGCTACTGAAAATGAGTTTCACCATTGTCTCTTCCCACAGATGTAGTAAATTTGATTTTTGTGTATTCAGTCTGAATAACGAAACATGAAGAGTCACGTCTTGCTGTGTCGAATAAAGGTGTTTGCTGTGAATGTCATAAGGTTTTCCAAATTTCTATCATGAGATCTCTAGCATCGTTTTTATCACCAAGTCTATATTTTCCAACTATGGTTCCTTCCTGTTTGTTTCCCATTTTGCTTTATAATCACTGATAATTATTACTAATTATACATATTGAATAAGTGTGGTGAAACTCTAAAATCCTGATGTATACCTTTTCGAATGATAAGCCAAGTAATCCTCCTTTGTTCTGTTCTCGTGACTAATTTTAGATCACGTACAGGGTCTGCATAAAGACAATGAATTGTTCTGGAATTCCCTTTTTTAAAATATTCTTATATACTTTTCATTTTCTTCTTAGCTATCTTTTGAAAAATTCTGTGTAGCTTTTACTTAGCAGTTTTGTGAGCATTTAATCCACATGCCATACAATTTCATAATTCAATTGCATGAAGAAGTGGTGTACGTTTGTCACCATATTCAATTCTAGAGCATTCTCTTCTTCCTTGTCATCACTGCTTAGCTCTGTCACTTCGTTTTGCCCATTTCCTCTAGCTACTTTAAATTCAGAAGCAAGTTTCAGATTCTCTTCTGGCATTCACCTTTGTTTTTCCTTTCTTTTTAATGAACTTTTGCTTTCTTTTGTTCCCTAGTTCCACTGATGTAAAATTCACATATCATACATGTCACTAGTTAAATTACATTTAAAGATAACTCATATATACACCATCACAATCAGTTCTAGTGCACCCCTCTCTCTCCCTCACTCATGATTGACTCTCCAATTCTCCTCAACCTCCCCTATTCCTGAAAATAATTGCATCAGTTGTGGTTTCTATGCATCCACTCCATCTACATTTCATAAACTGGAAAACATAATAGAAAAATAAATAAGTAAAGGGGAAGCAAGAAAAGACTGCCAGCAATATTAAAGTAAGCCAGAATATCAAGTTTATATATGATATTCTTGATGTAATTCAACAGTTTAAGTCTTCTGTCATTCGTTTTTCATGTATCAAAGCTGTTTTTTATAATGTCTCTAAATTCAGATGGACTGTCTTCAAGTTTATACTTGATTCTTGTTGACTGCTTTAGTTTTCTTCAACTTCAATTTGAATTTGCATGTGAACAATTAATGACCTGTTTCACAGTTGGCACTGATCTTGCTTTGGTTGATGGCATTGGGCTTCTCCGTCATAAATTTGAGTCTTTTTTATTTCATTTAATGAGATCCACAAGTATAGCCATTGTTCATGTTGTTGGAAAATGACATGGGCGATGAAGAAAGACCTTTGTTGCTTCTTCAAAAAAAAATTTCATGCACTTTCCAGGTGAGTTTCCAACACCAAGGCATTCTTTTCAAATGACCAATTCTTCCATTTGGTTGCTAACCACCAGCAATTATCAGTGCATCTTGACTGCATATTTGATCAACTTCATAATAGAATTCTTCATTATTAACATTAGTGGTTAGAGTATAAATTTGAATAATGGTTGTGTTAACTGGACTTTTTTATAGGCCTATAGATATTATTCTATCATACCTAGGATTTTCCTTAAACATAGATCTTTAAATGTTCTTTGTGGTTATTAAGGTGACACCATTCCCCTTGATTATGTCATCCCTAACATAATAAACCATATGATTGTTTGATATAAAATACACAATGCCAGTTCATTTCAGTTCTTCATTGCATTGTATAATTAATTTATGGATTCCACTTCAATTTTAAGGACTTTCAAGTTTTCTATTTTCATATTTTGTGCATTCAAGGTTCTGATTATAAATGGATAATTACAATGACTTCATCTCATCTTGAGTCATATTCTATGAGAAAAATAAAGTTTCCAAAGTTTAGCCCCAGCCATATCATTGAGGTTAACTTTACTTTGAAGAGTGACTCTCTCAGGTATATTTTGAGTGGCTTAAGTGTCTCATCTAGCAGTATACGTGACATGGTTCTATTGATATTGCAATGCAGTGTTATAATTTATTATAGCCTTTTTAGTTATAGATTTGGTTGCTCTCACCAAATAACCACATCCATTTTCCTGAAGGGTCTGTGTAAGTCACAAGAAGATAACTGGTGGTTTCATATGATTCAGCTATGAGAGATTGCTAGAAGAGTGCATTGAGGTACACATCTCTACTGTATATAAAATAAACCATTTAATAAAGGAAAGTATGTGTGGAATCTTACTACCAGTAAGGAGAAGAATTAGAGTGTGTCCTTTGGATTCAAGGATTCCTTTACAATGACTCTAACTTGAGGTAGCTTTGATACCAGAGGAGCAGTACAGGAGCAACAACAACAGAATCTTGAGCCTGAGCATGAGAAAAAATTAAGAAGTTTTCAGAAAATGCAGCAAGTAAAATGGAGTGGTTTGGGCCAGGAGACAGGCTGAAGGTGTAGAGTACCTCTGGGAATTTAATTTGGGGAGCTGTGTTTGCTGACCCATGGAGAGAGAGCTGAGTGCCTTCAGATCAAGGCTTACAACAGAGTTTTATGCCATTAGGCATGTATTGGCAGCCTTACTAGAGATTTGCAACATGGTACAAGCAGAACAGAGGCTAGACTGGGAAGCCGAGGGTCAAAAAAAGTCAGGACTAATGCCGAGGCCAGGCAAAGGTGTAAGTCTGTGGACATGGAAGATAAAGAATCTATGCCAACAAGAGGAAGAACAGAGAAGGAGAGAGAAGTCTCCATACTGTTTTCTTTTTTATAAATATGAAATAGGCCATACACACCCTAAGGAAATATCATGAGGCTATGCCTGAGGAAAAGTTTGCACTCCAGTCATGTCTTCTTATAGCAGAGCCAGGTTTACATAAAATCAGCCATAATAGTAGTCACTGTAATGAATTATAGAAGCCAGAACAAAAGTTTACTGCAGGAAAAATGCAGACCTGTCGGAAATAGAGCAATAAAATTATGGAGTGCTTTGGGAGTCTGAGCAGCTCTTCATGAGACTTTCATTTGATAATCCCTCTGATAGCAATCAAGGAAGAAAAGGAACATTGAGTTAGTCAAATGTGCTGCAGGAGGCTTCTTTAGATTAGTGAAAAGCGAAGATGTTACTTTGCCTACTGATGTACACCTGACCTAATTCATGGTGCTTCCGATTGCATGCTAAAGTTGGACATTGAATAAAAAGGACTTTAGTAGAATGGATTCATTTGTTGATGCTGGTAAAAAATATTGAAAAATACCATTGACTCACAAAAGAAGAAGCTGATCTGTCTTTGAAGAAGTACTAGCAGAATTCTCCCTAAAGACAAGAGTAGCAAGGCTTTATCTTCCCTACTTTGGACATATTTTCAGGAGAGACTAGTCCTGAGAGAAGGACATTATCCTAGAAAAAGTGCAAGAACAACAAAAGAAGCCCCTTAATGAGATGGATTGAGACAGTGGCTACAACAGCAATCCTGGCATACCAACAATCCTGAGGCTATTGTCAGACCAGTCAGTGTCTCATGCTATTGTGCATCGGGTTGCTATTTATAGTAACAGTGGCATCTAGCAACAACAATCCCTGAGAAGTAAACAGCAGACTCCTTTCCCCTATGTCTGTTCTAAGTCTGCAAGCTTTCAATGGAATGCGTTCACTCTGGGAAACCTTCCTGGCATTTTCAACTGCTGGTGTAGCTCCCAGCCTCCCGGGACCATGCAATTTGCCACAGTGCAACAAACTGATGAATGAGTAGTGAATGCTGACTTTGATCCCATTGAATGTCACTGGTAACTATTTTATAAAGTCTGAGGTAAATTCCGTAGGTGAGGTGAATGTTAGGAGGTGCCCTCCAATCGACTCCGGCACATAGCTGATTGATGCAGTCACTGTATCAAAGCATCTTGCCAAGAGCCTTCCTCTTTTTCACCACCCTTCTATTTCATCAGACACGATATCCTTCTCCAGGAACTGGTCTTACCTGACAACATGTCCAAAATATACATAAGATGAGGTCTTGCCAGTCTTGCCTCCAAAGAGATCTGACTCCAATACAGATCATGTTGTCCTTTTACCAATCCATGAGATTTTCAATGTGCTTACCATGGCTTAGGTCAGGTGCACCTTAGTCCTCAAAGTAACATTCTTGCTTTTCCATACTCCAGAGGGCCTGTAGAGCAGATATATCCACTGCAACACATCTTTTCATCTCTGAACTTCTGCTTTGAGAGCATTGAATATGGATCTAAGTAAGACAAAATTCTTGACAATGTCTATATTTTCTTCAATATCATGCCGTTACCTGTTGGTCCAGTTGCGATGATTTTGGTAGTCCTAATACTGAGTTGCAATCCATACTGAAGGCTGTAATCCTTCATCTTTACCAGGAAGTACTTCAAGTACTCCTCACTTTCAGCAAGCAAGGTGGTATGACCTAAAGCCTTCTTCCAATCCTAAAGCTACATTCTTACATACATATGATGGGATACCCAAAATAAACTGGAAAAAAGCTCCATTTGATGGATCTTTCATAGTATGCATTTTTCTGGGTTAGGCGAGCATCACTGACTCACTCAGTATTCCAATTGGCATCACTTGGGAATATACTCTTTGGTGACAGTGTTTGTTTTTAATGATGATTGCACAATTGTTTCAATATATTTAAATCATTAAATTGTGGTACATTAATTATATAAATATAATTGTTTTAAAACAGTTTTTAAGAGATAACAGAATGCTTGCATTGGCCATTCAAAACCTCCTTTATATCTTATTTCACTATTCACCAGAAGTCTGAACTCCTTAACATGCTACCATTTATTCATAGCTTGATTTTAGGACAACATTGGTCATCTTTCTTATTCTGCTATTTTTAAAAATGATTTAATCACACAGCCTCTTACCTCAATCCATTTTATCCATCCATTTTATATCAAGCACATTTGTATATTTGTTGCCTTCATCATTCTCAAAACATTTTACTGAAGCCCAAATGAAGACTGAGTATAATAGTGGGACAAGAGGAAAGTAATAGGAAGCAAAGGGCATTTATAGAGGTCTAAATATAGGCAGGTACATAGATAAGTAAATTTATATATGATGATGGGAAAATAGATTTATGTGTATATATTTATAAGTTTAGTATTAAGGGAGCAGATGAACTTTAGGCCTTCACTCAAGTACTTCCTCCATGCAAGAATATTTTGTTTTATTAAATTTGCATTCCATGATGCTCATCTTCCTGACACGATCAATGAAGACAAAGTGGGCACATAAACAAATGTGGTGAGGAAAGTTGATGGTGCCCAACTATCAAAAGATACAACATCTGGGATCTTAAAGACTTGAAGGTAAACAAGCAGTCATCTAGCTCTGAAGTAACAAGATCCAGATAGAAGAAGCACACCAGGCTCTGTGACCATGAGGTTTTGAAGGGATCAGGTGTCGGGCACCAAAGAACTGAAAATTATATCACTGGAAATGAGAGGAAGTACAGATTAGGGACCCAAAGCCCATCTGTAGGTAACAGACATCCCCTTACAGAAGGATGGCTGGGAGGAGATGAATCAGTAAGCATGCAGTATAAAAATGATGAAACATATAACTTTCCTCTATTTATTAAATGCTTCCTCCCCCAACCCCCACTATCATGATCCTAATTCTACCTTACAAATCTGGCTAGACCAGAGGATATACACTGGTACAGATAGGAACCTGAAACATATGGAATCCAGGACAGATGATCCCTTCAGGACCAGTGGTGGGAGTAGCAATACTGGGAGGTTGGAAGGAAAGTGGGGTAGAAATGGTAACTGATTAGAAGGATCTTCAAATAACCATATAACCTCTTCCCTGGGGTATAAACAATGGGAAATCAGATAAAGGGAGACATTAGACAGTATTTTATGACAAAATAATAATTTATAAATTATTAAGATTTCATGAGGGAGGGTGGAACAGGGATCAAGGTGAAAAATGAGGAGCTGATACCAAGGGTTTAAGTAGAAAGCACATGAATTTTTCCATAAAAGCAGTTCCACTCAAACCTCTTTTTGTGTGATGGCCTATTTAAGAGAGGAAGGGTCCTGAATTTTACATATGGGCAGTTGCGTTTTTATCTTTCTGATATAACTTTATTATGTGTATCTTTTAAATTGAGTTCTATATTTAGGATATATAAAATGTTTACTTGATTTATAACAAAACTAAATGAACCATTGTCCCCACTATTTATTCTTAGAAACTTTCATTAATATTGAAAGAAATTAATTGAATAATATTACTTTTACAACAGAGATTTTTCGCATAGTCTTTATTCAGTTTTTCATAATGCTAGCATTTTACATTAGGCACGGTACTCTCTATAAATGAAAAAATAACATTGGTAGCATTATTACTTGAGCTATAGATATTATCAAGATTTTATCAATTTTTCCACTGATGTATTTTTTTGTGTCTCAAGATCAAATTTAAAATATCATGTAGAAGCTTGTCTTCAGGTCTCCTGTGCCTCCACCAACCAGTAGTAATTTCTCAAACTTTTTTGTTTCTCTATTTTAATCTCATGACAATGATACTTCTCTCATAATTACCCTAAGGCTATACATTTTTCAGAAAATACCACAGAACTCAATGCACCATAACAAAGTTACCTGACTGTCAGCTCCATGGCCTGTACACTTGCAATTTGTTTGTTTTGTTTTTGTTTTTCCATATTTTGTGTATTGAGACCACATCATTAACTTTAGGCTACTAGCAAGTGCCATCAAGTGTGGGGAAGAATATCAAAGAATGAGTGTTTAGAGGTGAGAAAACCATCATAATATATAGAAAATATTTAGGGGGAAATACTTCTGCAGCTCTGATCATATCATGCATCTTCATAAAATTTACCCACTAATTTTAGCATTCTTCAGCAGATTTTGTCTGTAAATAAGTTCACTGCAATGTTCTAATGGTGGTTTCTAATCTAAATTTGCTATATGGGATTCTTCTGTAAATAAAGTTATCCCTTAAAACCCATTAGTTATTTATCCAAACTTTATTTGTATCAATATGAATCCCTGAATATTTTCTTTCCTCCTGAAAGTCCAATACTCTGGTTATTAGTTTGTTGCATAAATTGTTCCCTCTTGAGCCATTGGGAGGACTCTTTCTTCTGTTTTATTTTTTATTGTTTTATTCTCAATCACTGCAAAATGCTTCGGGTTCATTTTATATTTTGTCTGATGTTTTCTGTGGGAGCATTTCCTTTTTTGCTTTTTAATTAGAAATATCTTTATGTTTGTTCAGGCATACTTGTAAAGATAGTACCGAGAGTACCAAGAATTCCTTGTATACCTGGAGGCTTCCTGTCAAATGGACTGGGGCAGAATTCTGAGTTGTGTGGGAGTTGTGTGGGTGTTGCACCTTTCCCATGATGTGCTCCAACATAACAAAGCCAACTTTAGAATACAATATGCTGTGAACAGTCAAACAATTGAGGCAAGGTGAGAGTTCATGACAATACTGCTAATATTTTCTCAAGAATGTGGCCTACTTAACACATTGTGGATGGATCCTGAGTTTATCTGGTCTTCAATGTGTTCACTTGCAGATGGGTTTTGGATCTCCACTATTTCCCCACCCTTTCACATTGATTTTGATGCTTGATTTTTAACTTTTTGACTTTAAAATATCTGGTCTTTAATGTGCTGATATATAAGTAGACACTGTAGAGAGAGCTTCTTCAGTTTCTGCTGGCTGGGATACTGCATTTGACTCATTGAGCTCTTAGATATTTGGACTTCAACCACAGGTCTACCATTTTACCAGACGACCCTGGGGTCCATCAGAGCCTGCCATCTAAACTGCCAATCTTGGGTTCATTCACTTCTGGATCTACCTTCTGTAGTCTTCCTACATTGTCTTCCTGCTAACTAGTTTATCAGTCCTGGCAACTACTAAGTCTGCTGCATGTTGGCATCGGACCTATGGACTCAAACTGAATTGGACATATTCATTTCTATAACTCTGTGATCAATTTTTTTATACATAAATTTCTATCCAACTATCTTTATATCACCTTCTATGTATGGTTTTGCTTTTCTAGAGAATTCTGCCTAATACAAAACCTTTTTCTCCAATTTATTCCTACCAATTGTGTTACATAACCATAACACAATTATCGAAACTAAACTTTTGTCCATCTTATCTTGCATAAAATTAAAAATTTGGGGACTGAGTCCCGGTGGCATAGTGGTTGAGTGTAGAACTGTGGCCCACGGTCTTGGTGGTTCAAATCCAGCAGCAGCTCTCCAGGAGCAAGGCTGGGTAGCTTCCACGACCACCAGAGGGCAGTGATGCCCCCTCCCCCCCCAAAAAAGCCCAAGCAAACAAAAATTCAGAATTTTGTTCAGGTATTTTCTAGAATGCCTCTCAATTTTCATTTTTTTGATTTCATTTTCCCTATTAGACTGAAGTTATAAATTTTGAAGATGGATAACATAATAATAATGTAGTTTATTTGACCTCTCAAAGTTTCAATATCCTCTTCTGCAAATTGAAATAAAGTGCATTGTAGGAGGAACCAGCCATGGTGCAGGATAACACCAATGAAACACACAGCAATCTTTGAGCTCTTTCATGTTTCCTAACCCCTCTCACCTCCACTGTCATGATGCCAGTTCTATCTGACAAACTTGACCAGACCATAGCATGCACACTGGGATAGGTAAGAACTCTTGACACACAGAATCCAGGACAGATGAACCCATCAGGACCAGTATGAAAAGTAGCAGTACATGAGGGTATGGGGAAGGAGGGGGGAGGGGGAACTGACTGCCAGAATCGACTTACAAACCCTACCCCCAGGGGGAGGAACCACAGAAACGTGGATGAAGGGAGTTAGCAGATGGTATAAAATATGAAAATAAAATACTTTATAAATTATAAAGGGTTCATGAAGGTGAGATGGTCGAAGAGGGTGGTAGGAAGGAAAGAGGAGCTGATACCAAGGGCTCATGTAGAGCAAAAATATTTAGAAATGATGATGACAACATACGTACAAATCTGCTTGATACAACTGACATATGGATTGTTGTAAGAGCTGTACAAGCTCCCAAGAAAATGACTGATTAAATATTTTAAGTGTATTGTGAAAAGTAAATGCATTAATTAAATGCTCAAAACAAAATTTGAACATAGTCAGCTTTTGAAAGATATTGGGCATACAATTATTATCACCAGCCTTACTATTATTATTATTATGCTAGTTGCCCTCATTACTGTAATCATTGCACCAATAAATATTTATGGAACAGCCAGAAATTTTGTCATTTAGGTTCCAACTCATTCTCGGGCATACTCAAATCCATTAATGCAGAAATATTACATAAGCGATCCCCAAAAATAAATATGTGCTTCATAGTTAATTTCCTAAAATATTATTTCCTGTCTTAGGGAATATTTATCTTCTATAAGGTCAAATTCAAATTATTAAAGTGACATCAGAGACCTCTATACTTTTGATTCCTTCTACTTTTCCAGGTTTATTTCCACCTATTGCTTGCATTTAATTTTGACACCTATTTATAGTACAAATGCTTTCAGTTCCTCATATTGAAGATGTTACTTATCCTCTTTATGTATTAACTCATATTATTTCTGCTTGGTTTTTCCCTATAGTGTCCCACTCACACCTCCAACAAACTTCCTTGTATTATTCAAAACTCAATTTTAATCTTTTTCATACAGATTTTCTTTCCCTTTTACAAATTTACCAAATATCTGTTCTTTATGTGCCCCTAATATTCATTCATTCATCTAACAGATATTTACTCAGCACTTTTTGTGTTCAGTTTGTGTCAAATCTAGAGAGGACTGACGGAGCAAAATAACAACTGTGCAACAAGAAAGTTATAGCGATAACGATAGCCAGCTATACAAATTCTGGTTTGTCTTCCATTTAGACTACTGACTGGGTTGAAATATCTGTTTTGAGTCCATTAAATATTTTAAAGATGCAGTCAGTGTTTCTAAACTCTAATTCCTATCCTCAGCATTTATTTGCAGAAAGCTGGAAAATTAAGAGCAGACATCCTTTAGGACAAATCCTCCCCATCCACCATCAACTTCAGGATACATTAAAGGAAATGCTATCACACATCAATGCACAGTATTAACTACACCCTTCCCCATAAAGAGGGATAACTTTGAGACTCAAAGTTCATATTCAGAAAGAATAAAACTAAATCATGAAATTGCTATCAGGTCTCTTAATTCTTTAGTTTTCTTTTTCCAAACCACGGTACATCATTTAGATTGCCAGAATTCTATGTTTGCCCCATTTAAAGACAAATATTTTCCTCTTTCTCAACAAAATCCGATCATTGTCAAGGGACCAAGTTCACTTAGATGCTTTAATACTGGTTTTAAAAATTTGGAAGAGCTTGAGAATAATGTGCCCTTAATATTGCCTTAACATGTGGCATTGAGTAATGAATAAAAGTTGACCGTAATCACTTCCTTTTGTCATAGTCATTTGCCAATGACTATGTGAGGTGCTTTTTATATCCCATTTGATTTAAAGGATCTTACAATTATAGCCCATCAGGTGAATTATTAATAAAAAATTGTTATTTTTTTAAACTATTAATTTAAAAATCTTGGTATGCAGAGCTTCAAAGAGCTTGTCACTTGTCTGAGGTCACCTACCAATAATAGGTCTGGGACCCAAGGCTAACATATTTGGGGTTTGAAACTCTGTGTTATTTTTCAGTACAAACTTGTTGTCTTGAATTTAACTGGAGCGAATAACAGTGTGAGCTGGAATCAGATGGGAGTCACAGAGCAGAAAGTCCCTCATTTGACCAGCACAATGATTAGAAGAAGCTTTTACAAAACAGAAATTCCCAGGATTTACTATTATCTAACAAATCTTCAATAAGTTTTATAGACTCTTGGGTAGTATGGCTAAAAGGGCTAAGAAGCTAAAAGCAAACACAAAGCAAATTAAAATAAAGAAGTATTAAGGTTACATTTAGATTTGTGGGATTAATATGCTTCCCCAATTCTCTCCAATGTTTTATCAAATATTAGAAGCTGTTTGTCAGCACTTGGTGGGAGGTCTGATGCTTAGAGATATTCTCCCTGAAGGCTCCAGCCATCCAGATGCCATTGTCTCTCCCAGAAAAGGAAGAACCCACTCCCTGCTGTTAGGACAATGGGTCACTTCCTTGAAAGCTTTGGCTAATTCAAGTCTCCAGTACAAGGGCAATCAAGATTAGGCTGTCATCATGAGACTGGGGTCTTCACATCTTGTCAAATGTGGGATGCCAATATCGCCCTTCCTATTTTGTGCATGTCCCACATTGGTCCCCCTCATTACTGTATAATCTATAGGATAGCCCATTCCTCTGACATATGTCCTTACCTGTAATTGGGGGCTTGGGCAAACCCAAATGATTTAAAAGGCTTTGAGAAGCAATAAACCTGGCTCTCTCTCCATATGGACCACCTAGCAGGGCTGCAGTGAGCAAGCTACCATAAAATGTGTCTGAAACCATTATTTCTATCTCTCATATTTTCTATGACTTTACTATAATCTTTATTTATTATCACTGTCCAGTTGTGCCTACCGGACACATGATGATATGTTAGCAACTGACTACCTTGACATTTGATTAAATTATGTAGAAAAATAGGACTGTTTTCTTAGAGAGGATAACACTTAAGAGGAATATAACTTGCAACTCTTCTATGGAAAGAAGAAAGGCAATTTAAGGTAAGAAAAATAGAATATGTTTTATTAACCTAATCTCCTAAACTTTTCAACATCTGCTTTAAATTATTTTTAGCTCTTTCAATATATCCACTTCAGATAATTATAATTTACTCCCACTGAAGTTATTAGCAGAATTTTCTTTATTCACTGCTTAAATAGGGGTTGCAGAAATTACTTGAGTCATAGCAACTTTGTACTTAGCCTTGCAAAGAAAAAGGTAGATTTCACTTTTATAGGGCTGACACTTAAGTTTCAAAGAGCTTTTCCTTTTGTTTTGAACAAATGAGTTTAAAATATTCATGTTTTTGTGTTATAAGTTAATTATTAAAAAAGAAATTAATTATTGGGATTGCATTTAAGTTATAATGTATCTCTACAGGATAAATTAACAGCATAAGTTAAACAGTCAGTCAAAAGTTCTCAGAAGAAATTTGGCATTTTAATCAAGGAATAATACATATGTTTAAAAATGAGGGGTAAGACTATTTTATTCCCTGTATTCAAAATAGTTTAAGTATATAAGGTTTGAATATCAGGTTGGAGAGTGAATCTCTAGATAAGTTGTCTATTCTTTAGTTGAAAACTTTTATAATTATCCTTTCAAAGAGCTGAGACAAATGAAGAGACAAATCCTGAGACAAATCTCATGACTAACATTGACGTATTTAAATAAGGAAATTTCTTCTATGAATATAGACTCTGTTTGATTTTTTTCTCTCTCACTTCTATCCATGGTTTTCTGTTAAACTTATAATGACATACTGTTAGCGGGCTCAAGGAGAGATATTTACCCTGGCTTCGCGCAAGAAAGAATTCACAGTGAAGCCTGGTTTGTGATCCGAGTGAGTTTTATGAAAGAAGCTTTAGGTTTACACAAGCACCCACGGGGTCCCTAACCCCCATCTGACATCCACCCCCACCTCCAAAGAAGAACGCCAGAGCAAAACCTTTGTCCTTTTCAATTTTTCCGCAGGGAGGCATGCTTGACAATCCTGGTTGACTCCATTGGCTGGATTGAATTCGCCTGGCCTACGTGGGCCAATCCCAGTACAGTCCTCCTAGCAGGTAGCTCGAACCCGGAGCTTGCACAATGCACGCCGCAGTCCCTATGCAAGCCACCTAACACTACTATGGCAATAATCCTTTTTAGAAGAATAATACCAGGCTAGTCCCAAAATGTTGGGGATTGATGGTTCTCCAAAGATTCAGCTTTTCCCTAATGCTATTTAGCTCCATCTCCACCTCCTCCTCCCTTTGGGTATATTTCCTCATCTTTCTGGATTCTCCCATCACTGCAACATCCCACAGAAATTCAAGAAAGTTTGAAGAAACGTTTCACATGGTGGGAAGTGCTGTTCAATTCAGAATCTGCTACGTCTGGGGAATGGGCTCTATCCTGCCTCTTGTCAATGATTAGCTTCTCCTCCTTGCCTCTCAGAGGACAACAGGAGGGCATTGCAGGGAATCCTGATCACAATTACAGAACTGGAAGACATACATAAGGCATTATGTTTGCAAGAGCCATATTAATTGACTGTGATTTGTCTACTATATATGAAACTAAAACGTCTCAACTAGACCTGTCAATTTTGACTCATAGGATAGAACTACTCCTTGGGTTTTCTGAGAACAAATGCTTAGAGGGTCAGGTAGCGTCCTTCTTTTCTAGTGTCGCTGAAGGGTGTGAGCCACCCACTTACGTTTGGCAGCCCAATATTTAACTCACTGTGCGTCTGGGACTCCTTTACAGCCCGATATGTCAGATTATCTCCCTTCCTCCTGTTTACATGGTTCAAAATCTGGTGATCACCAGAATGTCCATCTTCTTCCCCAGACAAATACTCTTCATTTTTTCAATTATAATTTATACTGGACTTCAAGTTATCTTAGCATCCTGTTAGCACACCCTAAAAAGACATCTAGTTTCCCTATTCCTCTTAAATACTTGGATCTCTCTGTGGTGCATACCATTTTTTGCAGGTGCTTTCTAACTGAAAAACTCTGTTCTCCTCTGACTTCAAAAGGAGGAAAGAGTTTTAAGCTCATAATCTAAGATTGATTCTAGAAGGTGAAGGTGAGAGGTGATTCCACAATGCCTTCAAGCAGCTGGTGGTTTCAAACTGCTGACCTTGTGAATTACAGCCCAATTTGTAAGCACTACTAATTAAGTGCTTGGAGGCAACCCACTCCACAATGAGCTCTGTGCCCAAAGCCACTCAGCTGTATTGTTGTGTAGGCCAAGAAACCCACCATTCCATCTCAAACTATTGTTCTTCTATTGCCACTTCTGGGTCATTCTTCCCATGCTACAGTCTCTTTAATTCTTGAATTAAGGAAGTCCAGTGTTCAGGAATCTCAGGGTCCAAAGTATGTGCTCCGTTCTTGGATCTTCTATTTCAATAGAAATGTGATTCCCATTCCTCTTGTGAGATGGCTCATTTTACACTTAGAAGAATAAAACTACCCTTTCCCATGTTCCTTATAATCTGCCTGCATGGTTTCATCCAATCATCTGATGAAAATGTCAAAGACGAGGAGTACAAGGGTTACCACACCACAGCTATCTTGGTAGAAAGGCCTGTCATCCATTTAGAAAATGTCAATCATTAAAAATTCCATGAAGCCCAGCTCAATACTTACACAGAAGTGGTTATAAAGTGTCATAATCTAGTAAAACACAGGTGATAGTGGCATAAGTATTTTGAAATTTAGCAACTTTTTTTTGGTGGGCATCACTGCCCCATGGTGGGAGTAGGAGGCCCAGTCTTGCTTTTGGAGAGCTGCTGCTGGATTTGAACCTCCAACCCTGTGAGCCGCAGTCCTGAACACAACCACTATGCCAGTGGAGCTCAGTCCAAGTATTTTGAAATTTAAAAATGCTTTTTAGTCACTCCTTATCTGATGGTGTCATAGTAATGAAATATAATGAAATAGGAAGACTAATTTCTTCATATATAAAAACATTGTATTTGTCTCTGAAGTATTCATATGTATAGAAAATGCATTAACAATAGTGATATTTGGAATAGACATGCATATATTGCTTAATCATAATGAAAATTTATAACTATATTACATATTTAAGACACTACAAAGTACATTTAAGAAAATGCATTACAAATTATTCTGTCAGATAGGAAAGATAATTGGCAAAGTGTCAAATTAGGTTTCTATTTGTATTACTTTTAAAAATTTAACAGTTTTATTGGTTTATAATTCATATATCAAACAGTTGAATAGTTTAAAATTTAAAAGGGGTTGTGAATTCATCACTGCAATCAATTTTAAAACATTTTCTTTTTTCTTGTACTCGGTAGTTCCAAATTTGTCCTCAGCCTCCCTTACCATAATCTAAGAAATGAGTTGCTCAGTTACTGTCTCGTTATCTATTCTGCATATCATATATGGAGAAACACAAGCAACAAATAAATAATGACAAAATAAAAAATAGAATAAATCTCAGCTGAAATGATACATCAGAGAAAACAATAAACAATAAATTTATATTTTCTACCAGGTGTCACCATTTTAAAAGCACCACTGACAATTGAGCTTTGGGAGTAAGTTCATTTATTCCTAAGAGTGACCATGGGCCATAGTCTCAGGGTTACTACCAATCCCTATCCCAATAATAACCTTGGTGGTTTTTTATGATTTTGAGTTTTCTTCCACAGTTTTGACCTGCTCCGTTTCTGACCTTGGCTGGTTCACCCCTCTTTAGGCACCTGGTGGTCCCCTACTCCCGGGAGGTCACCATAATGATGCCGAACTAAGTGCGGACACCCGATCAGCAGAGCATATTATATAACCCAGAACTCCTAGACTCAAGTGATCCTCCAGCTTCAGTCTCCCGAGTTGCTGGGAGTACAGGCATGTTTTTTCCCACAGTTTTATCCCACACTATCTAATATCTAATAATATAATACACCTCTGAGCAGTTGCTACAAGTATCCAAATACCACCTAGCTCTTCTGGTTTTAGGGTCATGGAGAATTATGCCCACCTGATCTATTAGTCCATTGGACTGAGGGATTTCCTGTGTCTTAAATTGTCTTCAGTCTTCTCTCTCAGTTCAATTTTCAGTCAAATACTAGAAAGCTCTTTAAGGTAAATAATAAGACTAGAGAAATATATACACCTTAGAATAATCAACAATTTGATATCAAAAGAGAAGCATTTACTCGAGGATGAAGGATAAAGGTTTGGAAATAAAGAGGAATGGAAATAAACATAGGGAACACCTAGGATAAGGTATTTTACATAGTGGGGATTGTAATAAATGATAAACAAAAGGTGTCTCTGCTGTTGAATGCCAAATTGATGACATGATCTGTAAACCTTTACACAATTCACAATAAAATTTTTTTCTAAAAAAGTATCATGGAAAACTTATAGATCTCGATAAGTATTTAGAATTGTAAGGAGAGGAAAGAAATAGGAGGCAAAGAGTATTTATAGAGGTCTAAATACAGATGTGTACATATGTGAATATATATATGACAATAGGGAAGTTGATCTATGAAGAGATATTTATAGGTTTAATATTCAGGTAGCAAATGGACATTGGGCCTCTACTCAAGTGCTCCCTCAATGCAAGAACACTTTGTTCTTTTAACCTAGCATTCCATGATGCTCACGTCCCAGACATGATCGCTGAAAACAAAGTGGGTCCAAAAGCAAATGTGGTGAAGAAAGCTGATAGTGCCTGTATTTCAAAAGATATAGCATCTGGGGTCTTAAAGGTTTGAAGATAAACAAGTGACCATCGAGCTGAGAAGCAACAAAGCCCACATGGAAGAAGTACACCAGCCTGTGTGACCGGGAGATGCCCATAGGATCAGGTATCAGGCCTCAAAGACCCAGAAAAAAACATTTTTATTGTGAATGAGGGGGGCTGTGGAATGGAGACCCAAAGCCCATCTGCAGGCAAGTGGACATCCCTTATAGAAGGGCTGGTAGGAGGCGATGAACCAGTGAGGGCACAGTGTAGTAGCGAAGAAACATACAACTTTCCTCTAGTTGTTTAATGCTTCCCTCCTCCCCCCACCCACCTCTACTATCATGACCCCAATGCTACCTTAAAAATCTGGCTAGACCAGATCATGTACATGTGTACAGAGAAGAGCTTGAAGCACAGGGCATCCAGGACAGATAACCCCTTCAGGACCAATAATGTGAGCAGCTGTACCAGGAGGGGAAGGAGAAGGTGGGTGGAGAGAAGGGGAGCTAATCACCATGATCGGAGGCGGGTGGACAGGAGAAAAGTGGTGGAAGGAAGACATTGGTCAGTGTAAGATGTGAAATAATAATAATAATTTATAAATTATCAAGGGCTCATGAGGGAGGCTGGGGAAAAATGAGAAGCTGATGCCAAGGGCTCAAGCAGAAAGAAAATATTTTGAAAATGGTGATGGCAAAACATGTACAAATGTGCTTGACAAAGTGGGTGTATGTATAGATTGTCATGAGAGTTGTACAAACGCCCAATACAAGATAAAAAAACTGTAAGGAGACGTGATCCCTAAATTATTGTTCTTTAATTTACTTATTTGCATTCTAATATTCAAAGCAATGGCTGCACAGAACTCACAGACAAAATTCATGATTAGGGGCTGTGATAGGGAGGGTTTTTGTGCCAACATGGCTAACATAGGCACATGTGGGCAGAATTTAGCCTGTCAACCAGGTTGTAACTTGATTGGAGGAGGACCCAGATAAATGGCTCTAAGAAAACGACTGTTTCCTCTTTCTCCCCGGTGAGCCGACCAGCATGCTGCTCCCTGAGTTAGTGGCCCTTCACTACCTGTGGGCCAAGACAACCTGAGAATCATGTTGGACTCTCTCACTGGGCAGTGCATCTCTGTGCCGTGAGGCAGCATCGTGACCTTTTTCTCTATATTACTCACTTTGGCTATGCGTCCACGTTTCAGCTTCCTGCTGTTGCCACATCATCTTGCTGTGTCTGCTGCCCATGGCCTGACTCTGCTTGTTTTGTCTATGGACAGACTCCATAATTTGGAACAGCCACTTCGCTGTCTGCTTCCTTGACCGCGCACCAGCAGTAGACATGAGTTGAAAGAACTTTCAGTGAGTTGGATTGAGCTCTCTGTACTGCTGTGTGGACTAATTAGCTGAGGTCTTACTTCTCTCTCTCTAAATATGTGCGTGTATGTGTGTGTGTGTGTGTGTGTATATATATATATATGTGTATATATTCACAAGTGTCTTGATTTTATTAAGGAAGTTAACAAACTGCAATGTCAGTGAAACTTTTCAGGGTAGCTGTTTACCAGGACATGTTACAAAGTTCTAGGTTGGATAATAAATGCCCCAAAGGGTGCACCACTCTTCTGTAAGTTTTGAACTGAAAACAATCTGCTCAAATTCTGCAAGTTAGCAAACGCAGTTCCCTGAATTAAGTGTCCAGAAGCAGCCTACTCTGCACACAAGCTTCCCGTACAAAAGCCCTCAGCTTAACTTGATCTATGGGTTGGGAAGTCCATGGTTTTGTTGCATGCTCTGGTTCCTGGTTTTGCTGATGCTCCTCTGATGTCCCTGCCATGTAGATGCTAAAGGGTCCACTGAGCAGGGATCTCAGGTCCAGAGGATGTGCTCCCCTTCTGACCTCTTACTGGTAATCCGATCCTTCCTCCTGAGTCTGGGGGCTCATTTCCTACACAACAGAAGGGTACTTCTGGGGATCCTGTTCACAATGGTTCACAGGTTGTGGGGGTACAGTTATGTGCTCCTCAGGCAAATGGGACAGGACACCTCCTTCCACAGTGCAAAAGAATGCTGACGGATCAAACTTGAAAACTGATGAGGCATTGGCAGCTCTGCCTCTCTGCCTGGGATAAACTGGACACTTGCCCTCCAAATTCCCTGGCAAAGCTGCTGAATTGCAGCAGTCGGCAAAATATCAATTACTCCCTGTTCTTGGCGTTATCCTTCCCTGCTGTCTCCGAACAGCTTGACTAATGTATTCATGTTCTTTGAATGCCCTCAAATAATTGACAATTCTCCTTTTGGGTAGGAACCTGGCATGATATGCGCCTATAAGAGAAGGTGTATTATATAAATCTGCCTCCAGTAAAGATCAAGACCTTGGAAGGTCTTTCCTCTATGTGTCCCCCATGCTCCAAGTTTTCTCTCCCTTTTTCTCTTATCTGTAAATTTTCTAATTGAAAATTTTGCCTTTTCAAACTCATTTGTCTTGTCAGAGTGCCGGACTCCCTAATCTCTCAATAGATGAATCCCATCAGCATTGTTTCCATAACTTCTTACCTGAACCAGGCAGGTGGTAAAGGTCTTTGGTGTGAGTTAGTGACTTTTGCTAGAAGAGCCACATTAAATAATTCACTGCCCTTCAGGAGATTTTATGATTTGAAGAATTAAAGAAATTAGAACAGCGGTTTGTAATTTTGCCTGTGTTTTAGAAACATGATTTGTTGTTGCTTAATTTTAATACACGTGCTGCCTTTCTATAAGAATTCTGACTCTTGTAGGGCATGTGATGGTTAAAAATATTTTACCGAAGTTTAAACTCAAAACGTAGGTTCAGATCCCCCAAATTAGTAATTGCTTCTCTCCCACTGCTATCAAGTTAGCACGGACTCCTTGTGGCTCCAGAAACAGGCTAGTGTGTGCCTCTTTTATGGGAGTGGAAAGCCTGACTTTCTCATATGGACGAGGTGCTGGTTTTGAATTGCAGACCTGAAGATTGCAGCCCACGCTATACACACTATGTCACTGGAGTCCTGAGAAATTACTTAGAGAAGACATTTAAGTGGGCTATCATGACTTTCTATAAATGCAAAGATAACAAGTTTCAACCCACCAAATCTCCTAAAGAAGTCAAATGGTCAAACCCTACCCCCCCTTTTGTGGGCCATTTATTGTCTATAGGATTAAAAGTTAACCTGATATAGGGAGAAGGACATACCTTAAATGTATCAATATCAGAAGTGGGCTGGGATAGATATTTTTGGCATAGATCTCTCTTTATTTTACTACCTGATAATGAGAATGGACTTTTTATATGTTGAGCTCAGTTCCCCTTTTATCACTCATCTTATTCTCAGGAATCCCCAGCTTTAGAGGGTAATCATCAGAAATAAATCTGGATTCATCTTACAACTCTTCTTGATGTGATTGAACTATTGGAATGTATGATGCATGAATTACATGCCAATAAAATTGTTGGAGGGGGGGTCGAGATCTCAACTCAGTGTTGGACTAAGATTGAGATAGGAGTAGACTTTAGTTTGTACATGGCTCATAATTTAGCCAAAAAGGAAAATAAGTTCTTTTTGAAAAATCAATCTCTCTTCCTCTCACTTAAATTAATGCTCTGGTATCAGTTTTGTAAGTATGCTTTACACAGCAGTTTCCATAACACTCTTGTTCTACAATATCGGCCCTTCTGCTTGAAAGATAAGCGCATGCTTTTGTTCTGTTTTGAAACCAGGAAGCAACATTTCCTTTCTGTGTTAGTCTGTGTAGACTAGAGCAACAAATTCATAAACACACATATGGATATAAGGGAAAAGTTTATATACAAGAGGAATGGAACATTGCGAAAGCATCCCAACCTAGTCTAGTGCAAGGTCATAAATCTGATATTAGCCCATATATCCGATACTAGTCTATAAAGTATCCTTCTGACTTATGAAACATGTGCAATGACACCGGGACAATCACAAGTCAGTGGGAGCAGTCTTGTGTATCCAGTGGCAATAGAAGCAATAGAAGCTTCTCAGTACTGGCAGGAGTCTCCACCTGGCTTCTCAGGTCCCAGAGGTTTGGCTCCAGAAATAAGGATCGATCAGCATGCTGTCATCCCGTCTGATCAGTAGTTCATTTCCCAGACACTGAGTCAAGTCTCTCTACTCCAATTGGGAAATACTGTGAGACTTCCCAGAATTCTCAGGAGAAAGCCATGCCTACACAGAGGCCTCATTGTCTATCTCCAGATTGAGAGGCTAGACTTCACCCCTGTACTCCCAATCATGAAATTGACACATGAGTACATTTATCAAAGTCAATAAAGATTATAACTTATATCCATAACAGTCTCTATTTTTCTTCTTTTTCTATCTACCTTAACTCTCCAAACTCGATCGCTCATGGTACAAAGGGAAACTTTTCTTAACAATAAAGAAAAGTCAAGAAGGTTCAGCTATACTTTTTCTAAATGTCTGTGGAAAGCAGAATGGATGATGAGGAAATTCACATACTTTTTTAAGAGTCCCCTCACATATTAAGAAATTTTGTATTACATATTCCTAAAATATCCTTTCCTTAGTAGAGGAGAGAGAGACCATATTGGTTTTAGAGTTAACATGTGTTAGTAATGTCAGGTGCTGAGAAGTAAGTTCAAATTCATCATGGCCTTATGTGCAACAGAACTTGACTTATAACTTCAGTATGTTTTTTTTTTCTTAAAGCACACCTTCATGCAAACATAAATACTACACTGATATCTGATATTTAATTAAAATAATTGCTTGCTTGAATCGTGTCCAGTGCTTTTCTAAGAGTTCAAGCCATTGAGTTCATAATGATATCATGGGGGAATGAGACCACTGTGGTATATTATGCTTCTGAAGCAGAGGAGTTGGGTATAGGAACTCTGGGGAGAGATTTTCACCTCGGTCTGGGGTGACACCAAACAGCATGTGTGATCAGTTGAGGCTCTGAGACCCAATGATACCCTTTCAATCTTCTTATGAGAGCAAGCCACACTTGGCAAATGGTTCAGCACAGACAGCTCGCTTTCCAAACATCTTCCATATTCCCTGTCATCAGTCATTTCACAGGAGGAATGTATGCCTGCCACGCACTTTGGCAGCACTTTTCCATTTTTTTCTGCAGAAGACACTGTTGATACTTGTCTCTCTATCATCTCCTATCGCCCTTATGACTTTCTCTATTTCCTACTAATCTTGAGTATTGGCTCAAATAATTTTTAAAAATCCAGGACTTAATTCCTTAAACCAAAAAACTGGCATCCTGCTCTTATGATAAAGAATGATACTAAGAAAAACCGTCCTTGTTTAAGTAGACATTTAAATGCCAAGAAGTAAGTCAGTCCTACCTAGAACTTTAAGCATCCTGGTCCTTATTTCTAAAATAAGAAGTTTTAGGCATGACTGAAGTAGTGCTAGTGAAAATATTCTCTAACATAAAATGACAATGTTGTCTATAAACTTAAGTGAACCTGTGATATATATAAAGAGCATATAAATGAATAAAGTGGAAGTCACCCTTAATCCTAGCACAATATGAACACAAGCGGTGCTTACTAGATGGACCTACATATTGCTTGCTTTCCTGAAGTGGCCACTGAAGATATGGGGGCTGTAGGAAAGTGAGGCAAAGACACTAGACAGAGTCTGGCTCTCAGAAAGTATATTATCTGGGAATTGAAAGGTTTTCCTTAAAATAGTCAGCCAGCTGAGTGAGGCATCGGCCAAGCACACATGGAAGAAGCACACTAGCCTGTGTGATCCAAGGACTGTGAATAACAAAATACAAACCTGACAGAGGGAATGGCATCAGAATTTAAAGGATGAACTCCTTGTTTGCTAAAGGCTATGAGTGACAGTGGGAGCCCAAAATCCATTCAAAGGGTCCACACATGAGTTAAGTCTCCAGTGAGTCCCCACTGACCACACACCAGTGATGTGAATTGTCTTGCAATTATGTAGCATTTATTTATTTTATTCTATCTTTTGTTTTCCATATTTTCTCTAAATGAAATCCAGGATGAGCAGAGGTATAGAAACAGTGACTGCATTGATGGTCTCATGGGGATTATGGCAAGGAAGTCTGGGGGGAGGGGGGAACCAATGACAATGAGTATAGTAAAGAAACACATGTCCTAAAATAGTTTGTGGGGATGATTGTACAATTCTTTTTAATGTAATTGAGCTATTGGATTGTATGATATGTGGGATATAAACAGTTTTTCAAAAAATAAAGAGAAACACTAGCAAGTCCGAAAGATGGTACAAAGATGATACCAGCAAGAGTGTGCACGGACCTCCTAGATCCAGTGATATCAGAAAAACAGCAGCAGAACCAAGAGCCAGAGCATGAAACACACTGGAAGACTTTCCAACCCATGGAGCAAGTCAAGCTGAGCGCTTTGGGGCAGAAGGTTGGCTTGAAGAGTAGAGGATATGTATGCTCAACTGGGGGAGCTGAGTCACATTAGGCGAGGTGAGTGCCTTCAGGTTGTGGCTTACTGGAGAGGAGTGACTTCTGGCACTTAATTCAGGGGGCTGGATTACCTGACCTAAAGAGTTTGAGTTCAATGATTTAGGGTTGAGGGTTCCAGTGGAGTTGCATGCCCTCCGTGCATATGTTAACAGCTTTGAAAGGACTGTCCTTACAAGTCTTAATGAACAACTCTATTCGGAGCATTTATCATTGGCATTACAACCTGACGTTTCCTTAAAAAACAAAGAAAGCCCCAAGCCCATTTAATCATGTATATTGTCTGTGAGTTCTGTGTAGTCATTGTCCTGGATATTAATATCTAAATGAAAAATTAGACGGTGTTGTTTAAGACAACAGAACCTTTTAACATTCTTAAACATGCTGCATACCTTGCTCTTTTTCAACTGCTCCATTTGGCAATTGCTATTTATACTCCGAGAAATTCATCCTGCCGTTTTGAACTTTGCTGTCCACGAGGATCCCTGGTCACCGTTAACCACAAGTTTGATGGTTCAAACTCACCACCTTCTCCTCAGGAGAAAGATGAGTTTGTGAACAAGAAAGATTTATAGAGGCTCTCTGGAGCAGTGCTACTCTACGTTAGAGGGACGCTCTCCATCATCTTGGAATCAGTAGGTTTGCATTTTGGTTTTTCTATCAGAGACATTGGAACCCCTATTCTCATTGTCATTGAGTCTGTTATGACTCCAAAGACTCTGCATAGGGATTGTGAGACTGTGTTAATCTGTGTTGACTAGAGAAACAAATCCAGAGATATTCATATATGTGTGAGACAGAATTTAATATCCAGAAGTTATTATGCATCAATACAACCCAGCCCAGTCCAGATCAACTTCATAAATTCTACATTGGCCCATAAGTCCCACATGAGCTCATGAATTCCTCTTCAGACATGTGTAACACCACCTCTGATGTCAAATGTCAGAAGATCACAGGTAGCTTGGTGGAAAGTCCTGTGGATCCAGTAGTGGTAGAAGCATCTCCAGAGCTCAGGCTGCCATCAAAGTGGCTCTGTGTGGCTTGTCATCAGGAATGTGTAGTGGAGGTGTGTGTTCTGCCTCCAGGGAGAAAGATCAGAGTGCCCAGAATCCTCAGGAGCCGGTTATACCCACACAGAGGCATCATTGGCAGTGACCTGATTGACAGGCTAGGCTCCATCCCTTCACTCAAGTTGACAGGAGATTATGTAACTACCACAGAGACTTCCAGTCTTTACAGGAGCAGAAAGCCTCCTCCTTCTCCTGCACAGTGGTTGAGTTTGATTCACCAGCCCGAGGTTACCAATCCAATGCTTATCCAACAACTCCACCAGGGCTCCTTCCAGTGAGGTCAATGTGCATGCAATTTCAGGTTTGGCTTTTGGAAGTGGGTGGATGACAAGGCTTGAATTCCAAGCTCTTTACCAAGATGAGTCCTGATTAGGATGACCTACTTATTTTTTCCAGTTTTCAGATTCGTTACCTGTAAAATGTACATCACCTTCATGACAACAAGCAGCCAATAATGTAGGCTAACATTTTAATGGGACATCTGTGGTTCAATGGTGGAGTATTTACCTTCCATGAGGGGGGCACATGTTGGAATGCAAGTCAGTGCACATCCTACACACCTAATACCTGTGAGTAGAGGTTTGTCTATTGCTTTAATGCTCAATAGTTTTGATCAGACTCCAAGATGAGGAAGAAATGCAGGGCTGCTGATCTCCCCAATAGGCAATGAAAACTGCGTCATAGGAATGGTCATGACCAGGTAGCACTTTGTTCTTTTTTACTGAGTCAAGGGGTCCTTTCGACTGTATCTAACAATAATAACATTTTAATTGTAGGTTTACTTACTTCCCTGATAATATACTTGTTCCCTCTCTTCTCTTCTCATTAAGTCAATACATTGAAAAACATTAATGATGATTATAATGTCAAAACCAATCTCCTTGCCATCAAGTCACTGCTGACACATAGGGACCCAAAGTGGGTTTCTGAGACTGTAACTGCTGAAGTGGGTAGAATGCCCTGACTTTCTCCTGAGGAGTTGCTGGTGGTTTTGAACTGTTGACCAATCAGATTGCAGGTCAATGTGTAACCACTAGACCACCAGGGGTCCTTGACGATTCTAATACGTATCCATAATTATAAAACTAGTTCACATTTACTACAATGATAAATCTGTGGGCAGTCTCTTGTTTATAATAAATGCTTGTATCCCTTCCTTGTTGATGGGGAGCAGAAAACTGGAAAGTAGAGCTAAACAAGTATCATTTATATCCACCCCTACTTCTCCACTCAAAACAAATCTCCCACTCTTTGTGTATGTATTTTCTCATTTATGTGAAGCTTTCCTTTTTTCTTTTTCTTGGCCTTGTTCACAAGGAAAGCCACAAAAAGTCCAAGTCTGTGAAATAGAAGTGGAAAAGGTAACTTTAAGGATAGATTTAAGCTGGAAATAATTTGTTTATAGCACTCACTTTATCCCAGGGCATTCTGGATAGAATGAGGTCTGCCTCAGGCCACTGGCTTCTCAGGTATCCATTAATCCTGAAGAAAGCTTCAGGTTGGGGTCATTACCGCTTAATTACAGCTTGTGATTACTGGCACATTCTTCAGTGACCTTATTACGTGTGCTGGCCTGTTAGTTCACAAGAGAATCCAGGCAGCTGGAAACTTTGGCTGACTAGAAAGTTTAAATGGAGATTTTTTTTTGTCTTGAATTGAATGCTGTTCATGCTAAAATGTCAACTCATTTTTTTCTCCCATCTGGTTATAGTTAATGATGGTGCTTGCTTTTATATATTTTTCTTATAAGTTTTGCTTTTGAGATGTGCCTGATCATATGAAAACGCTGTTTGACAACAGACTATACAGAAGTGCTTCTCTATCATTATTTATATTTGGGGGGCCTAACAGGGGAGATTGTCTTATAATATTTCTACATATTGGAATCTATAGTTAGGGACCTCCAAGACTACTAAGAAATTGGAAGGAATCTTAATGATGACTCAGAATAACATTGTTCTAAATTTATAGGACAGGAGGCCAGATTTAGTGGCTGGGATATGGAAAATATAGCTAAATTCTATGTTTAATTGAAATGGATTCCTGGCTACATTGGTTTCATTTATTTCTATTCATTCCACAAATAATGACTCAGGGCTTCCTACAGACTGCATACTGGAAAAGTTATTGTGGATACTGAAGTAGTGTTTGAATACTTGTATCTGTAACACCTCCCATGTGACAGACTATAAACCTATAGGTGTGACTGAGAGTCAATAGAATTTTTAAGGATATATAAATTGCAACTTTGTGTAATTGTTTTACACATCATAAAACATTCCTTCCAGGTTTTTTCCACAATAAGTTAAAATTACACAGAACATGTTAAAGACAGTCTATCAGCAGCAATTCAACTTGGTCTATCGACTATAGTTTGTTGATCCTTGATACAAACCATAAACCAAAAAATGAATACTTAATAGATCTTTCTGGGACTTCCCGGTCTTATCAGATAAAAATTTTAATATTTTTAAATGATTGAAAGTGATCTAAGATTTCAGTATAGGATGACAAGGAGTTCCAACCAGAAGGAGAGTGTGACTCACACACAAAGTCTCTGGCATGGGACCCTCAGTAAGAGTTTGGAGACTAGACCAGAGACTGAAGAGAATCCCTTTATGAATTTAGTATTGTACATGGAGAAAGCAAGTGAATACTGCTGGGTAACAGATAAAAGACACACACAGCCTTCCAGGTAGTGCTCTTCTATGGAAAAAAAATTTTTTTTTCTTATAGCACTATTGGGGTTCAGGCTGTTTTCAAGGAAATAAGGACTCGTGTGTTGGGAAAAGGAGGATAAGACAGTATGGGCCATGCAAAGAAACAGTGGAAGCCAAAGAAAGAGATTTGCCTAGGTTTAGAGGAAAGGGAAACCCTACTGATTTTGAAGAGGGGAGAAATTTTGGTGTGATGGAATTATACAGTATACTACAAAAAATGGGTCAGGGTCAACTTTAAAATAGTTTTGAGTGCCTTGGTAAAGCGTTTTGAAGCAACTCAAAATTTCTGAAGGTTTTTGGAAGGTGAACTGGCCATACCTGGACTTCAATTAAACTTGCCTTATTAATTCAGTTAGTGGCCCTGATTTAATCAGCGAACACTGAACAAAAGATCGTCTGATTGAAATCTTCCCCCGGGGAACAAGTCCTTATGGAGGATAGCTATCACTGGCTCTTATACTATTATTTCCTTCCCTTTTCCCTTTCATCTGTCCTGATTCCCAGATCATTATTACTAAGGTCTCTACTTATTACTGGTTATGTTAATTGTAAATCTACTATAAATTTCTAACTTACTTGAAATTCAGCCTTAGTATTTACATTTCGTGGGCTTTAAGTGAAAGTATGCTCACTGTAAACCTATTATAAATTTCTAACTTACATGAAACCCAACCTTAGTATTTACATTTCATGGACTTTAAGTAAAAGTAGAGAACATCAAGCTCTTTGTTATCAGATTTGAACTTTTTTATCTTAAAAGGTTATGTATTTTTACTGAAAAAGAGAACAATTTCACAAGTGTTGAGATACTAGAGCCATCTTTTAGACATTAGCATGAAGTGACATAGATGATTAGCCCAAATGAGAACATGGATGGCAATGAAATGAAAATTCTCCATTGGAGCAGACTTTTTTATTTTGATGGAAATATAAGTTTAGATCATCATGGTAGAAAGCATTAGCCTTACAAATAGGAATTAGACATGTTAAAAGTAATAAGCATATTTGATAGTCTGAAAAAATGTGTTTATATCTTGTAACAGGTTGTAAAATATCAGCACATTGTAAACTAAAATAATTCAAGAAATAGTTGAAGCCTTAAGTTGCAATATTGAAAGATTACATGGGCAAAATATTGACTGATGCAGGAAGCATGAAAAGAAGATGGGAAGAATACAGAGAGACACTGTATATATATATATATATAAACTAGTCTAAGCAAGAACCAATGGTGCTGAAGGAAGAAGTTCAAGCTGCACTGAAATTATGCGCCAAAAACAAAGCTCCAGGATTTGATGGGATACCAAATGAAATGTTTCAAAAAACCTGGCAGAACACTGGAAGCACTCACTCATATAGTCCAAGACATGTGGAAGACAGATACTTGGCTATCTGGTTGTAAAAGATCTTCTACCCATTACTTATACCCATTCTAAAGAAAGATCTTGTACAACTTATACTTACACCTATTCTAAAGAAAGATCACCCAAAATAATGCTCATATCATACAAATAGATATATATTCATATATATTTCACAAATATCACATGCAAGTAAAATTTTGCTGAACATCATCCAACCATGATTGTAGTAGTACTTTGATAGAGAGAAGACAGAGCTTCAAGCCAGATTCAGAAAAGGACGTGGAATATGAACATCATTACTGATGTCAAATGGAACTTGACTGAGAACAGAGACTACCGTAGAGTTGTTTGCTGGAGTTCTATTGACTATGCAAAGGCATTCAACTATGTGGATCATCACAAACTATGGTTGATCTTGGAAAGAATGGGAATTCTGAAACACTTCCCTGTGCTCATCAGCAACTTATACATGGGTCAAGAGGCAGTTATGCAAACAGAAAAGAGAATAGCCCATGGTTTAAAATCAGGAAATGTGTGTGTCAGGGCTGTATCCTCTTGTCATTCTTATTCAATCTGTTTGTTGAAGAAATAATCAGAGAAGCTGGATGATATGAAGGAAAAAAATAGCATCAGGATCGGAGGAAGGCGTATTAACGACCTGAGATATACGGATGACACAATCTTCCTGAAAGTGAGGCTGATTTGAAGCACTTGCTGATGAAGATCAAGGATTATAACCATCGGTATGGATTACCACTCAGTTTTCGAAGACCAAAATTCTTGTAACTGGACCAACAGGTAACATGATGATACATGGAGAAAAGATCGAAGTTGTCAAATATTTTGTGCTGTTTGAGGCCACAACCAGTGCTCATGAAAGCAGCAGTTAAGAGATCAAAAGAAGAGTTGCCTTAAGTAAGTATGCTGCAAAGGACTCTCTAACACAGTGGTTCTCAACCTTCCCACTGCTGCGACCCTTTAATACAGTTCCTCCTGCTGTGGTGACCCCCATAACCATAAGATCATTTTTGCTGGTATTTCATATAGGTAATTTTGCTACTGTTATGAATCTGGTGAGCCCGTGAAAGGGTCATTTGGTCCCCACCCCCCATGGTTGAGACTCACAGGATGACCACCACCACTGCATCTAACATATTGCAAAACAAAGATATTACTTTGTGGACTCAGCTGAGACTGACCCAAACCATGGTATTTTCCATTGCCTCATATGCATGAGGAAGTTGTACATGGAATAAAGAAGAACGAAGAAGAGTCAATCCATTTGTATTGTGGTGCTGGAGCATATTCAATATTGAAAGTGTGAAAGTGACATGGACTGCTGAAGGGACAATCGGATCCTTCATGGATGGATTATGGCCAGCGTAAAGCTTAGAGGTGAACTATTGCCTTATTTGCTTTGGACATGTTAGTAGAGACCAGTCCCTGAAGAAGGACATCATGTCTGATAAAGTAAAGGAGCATCAAGGAGAAAGAAGTCCCCACAATGAGATGGATTGTCACTGCCGGCAAACTTGGGTTCAAGCATAGGGACAATTGTTAGAACAGAGCAGTATTAAACACTATTGAGCATTTCATTTTGTTGCGCAGAGGATCAAGATGGGTCAGAACTGACTCGATAACTCTTAACAACAACAACAACAACATTTTGACATAAAAAAGAAAGCAACAGAATCTTTTATTATATTAACATGTCATGTCCATGAAAGACCCTTGGATTTGAGTCAATAAAGACAGAGTTATAGTTTATATTCAGCGTTACCTAATAGCTGTTGCAAAGTGAGAAGGAAAAAGAGTGTCAAGTTCCTTCCACTTTTGCTTCCTGCCCTCATCACGTCATCACGTCATATGGTTCTGGCTTTTAGTAAGGATACATTTTTTCCTAAAATAATGTGGTGGTAAGTATTATAATACTATGAAAAATAGATCTACTGAAATCTCATATTGACCCTATATAGGGTTTCTAAGACTATAAATATTTACAGAAAGAGACAACCTAGTCTTTCTTTCTTGAAGTTGCTTGTCAATTTGAACCACTGGCCTTGTGATTAACACTCCAATGCTTAGTCAACAGACTAAGCTATACCAGGCTCTCCTAAATTAATATGATCTTAGTCATAATGATTAATCATTGAAAAAATGTGTACATGTGGATTGACAGATTCAAACTTGTAAAGCGGGGCATTATCCTAAAGGAACGTAGATTTTAATCCCACTCAAAATCCTAGCAAGAGATGTCTCCTTGAACTTAGAATGCTGAAAGCTACAATGAAACATTGTTCTCATCCTAATGGTTAATGAAAACCAAAAAATGAACAAAAAAATTACTTTTCAGAAAGCTGAGGTCCCAAAGCAACCAAGAGAACTGGATTCCAAAGAGTGACAAGTTTCTAAGAGAGGAACGGACATGAATGATTTCAAGATTAGCAGATAATGGGAGGGGAAGCAAAGTACCATTAAAACAGGTAAGAAAAAATGAGATCAAATAATAATCCCTAATCCATATTGATGGACTGTATGGAAGAACAGAGGTCCCAGATGCAGAGTTTGCAAATATTAGTAAATTAAATCCAGTACATTCCAGCCAAGTGGACTCTTTCACAGGAAGGCAAAGTTGACTTAATGTTGATGCATCATATTAACAGAATAAAAAGATAATAAGGAACATGGTTATCCTAAAGATTTATAGAGAAAACACTTGACAAAGTCCAATGTCAATTTTTGATGAAAACTGTCACCAAACTTGCATTTTTTTGGGGGGGAAGCATAACTGCCCTCTGGCGGTTGTAGGAGCTACCCAGTCTTACTCCTGGAGAGCCACTGCCGGATTTGAACTGCCAAGGCTGTGGGCCTCAATCCCACACTTAACCACTACGCCACCGGGGCTCATCCCCAAAACTTGTAAATAATAAAAAACATTCTAAACCTGATCAAGGACATGTACAAAACTAGACGTCTATCGGCACATTATGTGATGAAAGTGCATTTTTTTTTTCAATTAAGCTCTAAAGAAAGGCAAGGACTTCTTTTCCCACACCTTCTATTCAATAGTTGTGGGGGTGATGGGTAAAGATGGAAGCCTAACCAAAGTGGGAAGTCAAGAAAAAGGATAGTCAATGTAAAGTAAAATTTGTTCAGGTGATGATGGGAAAATCCTGTAGAATTTTCAAGACAGTTGACAACTCATAAGTGCAGGATACAAAAGCAATCTAAAAATTTAGATGCATTCAATGTATTCCTTTTTGCTAACAACCACTAAAATTTGAATAAAAAAACTTCACTCCCATAGAGTTAATGCTTACTCTTAATTACAGTTTAGGGCAGGGTAGAACTTCCTCTGTGGGTTTGCAAGACACAGCTTTCTTATGGAAGCAGCAAGTCCACTTTTTCCTTTTGGAAGCAGAAAGCCCTCTCTTTGCTTCTTGGAGTACCTGCTGGTTTTGATCTGCTGACCTGGTAGTTGGCAGTCCCATGCACAACCACTATGTCACCAGAGCTCCTAAGACTGAATAGCCGCTATCAAAATAGCCCAAATAGGAAATATTTAGAAATGAATTTGATAAGGTCTGCAAAGCACAGACAATGGACATTTTGATGAATGTATTTCTAACTGTGAAGAAGTGGATTATGCCTCACAGTAAGTCGAAAGGGGAGAGTCGAGCTTCCCGCCTGTGTTTCCCAGGCTGTACAGCTTTATGGGAGCAGAAGCCCTCCTCTTTCTCGGGCGGCCTGTGTAGTTCATAGCCCAAGGCGAATGCTTCGTGCTGCCACAGCTCTGTGAGCTCCAAATACTCATGTATAAATATTTCAATAGATGAATTCAATCAATTCAACTCCAGAGAGTTTTATATAGAAGCTACTCATCTCTTGGATTGGAAAACAGAGCCTATCCATACACAAAATTCTGCGTGTAATTTCAGCAAGTTTGGGTGTTTAAAGCTGATAAATAGGGATTGCAGTTTAAAAGCCCTCTTCTGTGCCTCTCAAATATGACTATCTGGGTCTGTGCTAGCTGCTGAGAAATTGCTAGCATGTAATTGCATGCCTTGGAAATATCCATCACATTCTAATCCTTTTACTTACAAATACCACTCTGTTTTTAAAAAAGAACATTTCCTTTGGCTTCGTTAATACATCTGTGCCAACGTAAAGCGGATGCTAAACCTGCTTCTCAAAAATCACCCCACTGACATCCAGTCGATTCTGATGGAGAATGACCTGTCAGGACAAAGTAGGGGGCCTGTGGGCTTCCAAGACTGTCCACCTGCTTGGTAATAGATAGCATCGTCTTTCGTCCATGGAGTGGCTGGTCGTTTCGAGATGCCTGCCTCATGGTTAGCGGCCCAAGGGGTGACGTGTCATGCCAGCAGGACTCCTTTAAATCTAACTATTTCTGAGTTTCCAAATGACCATGGTCAACAGAGGTGTGGGCAGAGGAAGAGAAATTAGAGAGGCAGGACAGGTGTGCTTCCACATGCCCAACCACACCAATGACTGTGGGCAGGTTCTATCAACTGCAAGAGATGAGAGAGGGCTTTCTCTTAGAGTCACGTTGAATTCAGACTTCCAGCCTCCTGAATTGGGAGGGAAACTACGTTTCTGTTGTTTTAAGGGACCTTCTTGTGTTTCCGTCATGGTAACACTAGGGAACTAAAACTAAAACTTCATCAGACTTTGCTTTAGAAACTAAGATGACAATCTTTGTTGATAACATCAGTGTGTTGATGGAGTGGATATCAAGGGCCCTTGCGAGTGGAACAGATCAAATTAATAGCCTCTTCCAGTGATAATAACTTTCCAAAGGAGGGCAGGTCTCAGCAGACCCAGGAGGGAGTGGAGTCAATCGAAGCTGTGAAAGTCAAGAGATGAGCCAAGGCTGTAGGGATCAGTCTCAGGTCAGTCTAGTGACCTGAGTGCTGTGCAAGGAACCAGCAGTCAAGCGGTCTCATGGGTGGTACAGGAGATGGTTGTTTCAGAACAGCTTTTAATAAGAACAGAGTGAGAACTGCCCCACTTTGGCCTTAACAGATGTAAAGTGTCTAGAAATTCGCTCTAGAATCTGATGTCTTCAGGGTCTGATCATGCCATTTCTGTGAACCTGATCATATTCTGTGGACATGAAATATGCATCTTAGAGGCTATTTTGGTGGTTGGCATTGGTTCTGAAACAGAGTCAGCTGGGAATTCCCAGGATTGCTTACAATTCAGGACAACTGACTCCTAAAGCACTCAGGGGTCTGGGTTCTAGGGCACTCTTGAATGATTTGCTTGTTGCGGCTGAAACCTTGGAAACTGTTTGAAGTTAACTCCTAAAGAAAGAATCTTCGTACAACAGCAGGTTTATCCTCTTCAAGGTCCTCTTCAATGCCTTTTGCTTTTTTACTCTTTCTTTTCTTCCCCTTGTTTACGCAAAACATCATTTCATGTCTATTCATATTTGCCCAGAGATATTTGCTGATTGTACGGGTCTCACTTGCCTATAAGATACCTTTACTTTTTCAAGTTTGTGTAGCAAGGACATTGGAGAACTTGGGTCCCTCTTCTTTATGCATCTCCCCCTAGCCACTAGAAGTTCCTATGGCTTTATGTTATTTAAAACTGCCTGCTATTTTCAATAAGTAAAAACCCAGCCAAACCTACTGCCAATAAACCACTCTGACTCACGGAGGCCCTGTGTGATATAACAGAACTACTCCAGAGGGTTTCTGACCTGTAAATAATTTATGGAAGCAGAGTGCCCTATCTTTCTCTGATGGAGCAGCTGGTGAGTTTGAATGGTGAAACCTTGTAGGCAGCCCAACAGTAAACAAGCACACTGTGCCATCTTTTAAAAAAGTACCATCCATATAGTGCTCAATAATAAAAGCAGATGTGTCTCCTGTGTAAAGCCTCCTAAAATCATTTTATCTCAAAATACACTAATATATGCTTTGTACAATAAAATTCTAAACGATGCTAAAAAAATCCTATAGAGAAGGCTGTTCAGCTTCATCAATGTTACTGATTTCATTCTTATTTTGAATATATATGAGCATGCTTGTTTATATATACATGTATGTATGTGAGTGTATATAGGTGTGTGTGTATGTATATATACACATCACTCTCTCAATGACAAAATGTACAAAATGACAACATATAAATATACACACATATATATACACATTCATTTTTGTCAGTGAGAGAGGATTTAGCCCTAAATTTTACTCTTCTTGCTAACTATTTTGTCATCCTTCTTGTTTCTTGAAAAATATTATAAATACCAAGATTATAGTTGTTTTAAGTCTCTTTCCACTAACAGAGCAAGTAAGTATTTTATTAGTATTTTCTGGGCAGTGGGTACACAGCTCGGCTGAAATTAGCCGAGCAAACCTCACTGAAGAGTTGGAAGCACAATGACATTTTCACACTGGTCTCAGTTGCAGGAGTTATCTTGGATTCACTTTTGGCAGGTTGTCTCTTGTTACAAATTTACTGTACCACCTTCAACTGCTGCTGAGGCCCTAGTGACTCATCGTGACTCTGTAGTGAAGAATAGAATTGCCTCATCAGGCTCCCAAGGTGGTGAATCTTTACAGAAACTGAGATTCCCCATCTTTCTTTTTCATAGCTGCAAGTGGTTCAATGTAAACCTTTGGTTAGCAGTTGAGCATGTGTGCCACTCTGCCACCAGACTTCTTTAATTTTAATGTAATACGAAAATGTAATATTTATAAAAATAATGTAGACATTATAAATATTTAGTATGATACATTTTAACAAAAATAAGAGAACAGCATTTTGTTAGTCTGGTTTGATTAGAAAAACATATCAAGGAATATTCACACTTGTGTAAGATAAAGCTTTAGATTAAATAGCAATTGCATGTTGAGAAAACATCCCAGACCAGTCTCGATCAAGTGCATAAATCTGACATTAACCCTATGCCTGATACTATGCCTAATACTAGTCTCTAAATTCCTCTTCAGATTCACACAGCATGTGCAGTGATGTTAAATGCAGGGAGATCACAGTGTAGTGGGTGAAAAGTATCATGGCTCCAGTGGTGGTGGTGGAAGCAGCTCAACAGTGGCATAGGTCTCCATGTGGCTCCTCCAACCCTCTGAGTGTGCCTACGCAGCAGGAAAGTGAAGCAGAGAGAAAGTCTGTGGCCCACCTCCAGGGAGAAAGAGAAGTCAGTCCCCAGAAACCTCATGAGAACTCCATGTCCACAAGGAGGCATCATCAAGTTCTGATTGACAGGCTAGCATCCACCTCTGCACTTACTTATCAAGTTGACATGTGATTACGTAACTAGCACAAGCACCCACATTTTACAAAAAGAACTTTGTCTGGATCTCCAATGTCCTCCCTTGTGCCCAGACCATTGCTTTCTCCCCAAAGGTAGCAACTGTCCAGACATCTAGTACCATTGGTTAACTGTGCCTGTTTATACACTGCATCAATGACTAGATATTGTATGCACTATTTGGTTGTCTTGCTTCATTTGCTCTGCATACAGTTTGTGAGATTTATTCACCTAGTTGTATATTGTTTCTTTATTCTCACTGCTGAATATTACTCATTGCATGACTATTCCACTCTTCATTTATTCAGTCCATAGTGTCTGATATTTGTATAGTTTACATCGGGGTATTATGATTGACTCATAATAGTGATATTATGAAGGCTCTTGTACATGTCATTTGGGATATACACTTAATATGCTTTGGCTAAGTTTAATATGCTTTGGCTAAATTTAAATCTAGATGTATGACAGCACAACTAAGGATGTGCATATATTTCATTTTCATGTATTTTGCTAATCTCTTTCCTAGCTGATCCTCCCACTCATGATATCTCTGATTCCAGTTGTCCCAGCTTTTCACACCACTTTGAATTGCTTTATTTTAGCCTTTCCGGCAAATGTACAAACTCAAACTTACAACCATCAAGTCCATTCCCACTGATAGTAACCTACAGGACATACCAAAATATAGTGGGCTTCTGAGACTGTAAATCTTTATAGTCCTCTTTCTCCTTGAGAGCAGTGAGGGTATTGAACAATTGTCCTTGTGGTTAGCAGCCCAACACATAACCACTTAAACCAACAGGGTTCCTGATGGATGGATGTTATGGCTATTTTGTGATTTAAATTCTTCTTTTTTTCTATTTATGAATGAAGTTGAATATCATGATTACTGGACAAATGATAAATGCCAAAAGGAAGTGTTTCTAATTCGCATGTCTTGAACTATTTAGCCAGCTTTGAATTTTATCAGGAGATTTTACTTATTGGTCGAAGTTCCTTGGAGATTCTCCCTATAGATCTTTGTTGAATATACATAGGTGTAAATGTTTGCTCTCGTGTTGTAGTATATCTATAGTGATTATATTTCATCATAAATTTAGTTATGATTAAAAGCTTTGTTGTTCTTTAGTGCCATTAAGTTGGTTCTGACATAGGTGCAGTTCAACATCAAGACTAAGCAGTCCTGCACTAGGCACACAATTGTTTTTCGGTTTGAACCCATTGTTACAGCCATTGTCAATGCAAGTTGTCGATGATCTTCCTCTTTTTCACTACCCTGCTACTTTACCAAGACTGATGTCCTTCTCGAAGGTCTAGTCTCTCCTGATGATAAGTTCAAAGTCCTTGAGATGACGTGTCACTATCCTTGCTTCTAAGGAGTGTTCTGGCTGTACTTATTTCAAGACATATTTGTTTGTCCTTTTGACAGCCATGGTACTTTCTTTTTTTAATTTTATTTCTTTTTTGATAGTAACTTCAATATTCTTTGTCAGCACCATAATTCAAGTGAATCAATTTGTCTCCAGTCATCCTTATTCAAAGTCCAACTTTGGCAGACATGAGGCAGGAGAAAATACCGTGGCGGGAGTCAGCTGCACATACTCACTTTGCAGCACTTTAAAAGAGGCAGCAGATATACCCAATGCAATGCTTTGATCTCTTGACAGCTGCTTCTATGAAAATTGATTGTGGATCCTAGCAGGACAAAACATTTGCAACAAGCAAGGTTGTACCATTGATATAAGCACAATAAATGTTTGGGTACCTTCATTCTTCTCAAAGCTCTCCTTACATGGTTTTTGTCCACATATTCAAATGTTTTTGCATAGCCAAAAAATATGTCTTTCTGGTATTCTGTTTTCAGTCAAGATCCATCTGACATCAGTAATGATATCCCTTGTTCCATGCCCTTTTCTGGATCTGGTCTGACCCTCTGACGGCTCTGTCACTGTACTGCTATAACCATTGTTGGATGATATTCAACAAAACTTTACTTGCATATGATGTTAAGATATGGTTGATAACTTGAGCTTTCTGGTTGGGCACGTTTCTTTGGAATGGGTACAACTATGGATCCCCTCATTATTTGGCCAGATAACTGTGAAATTTCTTGATGTAGACATATAAGTGGTTACAGTGATTCATCAACTCATTGAAACATTTCAATTGGTATTCCATCCATTCCTGGAGCCTTGATTTTGGCTAATGCTTTCAGTGCATCTTGGAATGCTTTCTTCAGTACCATAGATGCCTGATAATACACTCTATCTTGGAATGACAATGTAAACCAGCTCATTTTGGTACAGTGACTTTATTTTCTTTCCATCTTCTTTTTAAAAAATATGATTAATCAGAAATTAATACACATCTGATATGATTCCAGAGTTCAAGGACCTCCAGCAGAGTTGTACATTTGCTACCCCAGTTTCTAAACATTCCTTCTCTATATGGACTCCTTTACATTTGTGCTCTCACCCAACCACCACCTCTGTATCTCCCTCCCCCCAAAACCCTTATTTCACTTTTTTCATGCATCATGCAGTATTTTGCCCACAGAATCTTTCAATGTTTTAACTTGAGACTTGATTTCCCCCCCCCCCTTTAGTTCTTTCAGTTGAAGATAGTCTGACACGTTCTTCCTTTGGGGTTTGTAACTCTAGGAGTTTGCACATTTCATTGTAACATTTTGCATAGCTTTCTCATTTCCCTTTGACATTTTCTCTACAGCTCCTTCACTTCAACATTCTTTGACTTGTCTTCTATACCCTATGATTAAGAGCGAGTTTCAGACTCTCTTCTCACATTGAGGTAGATCTGTTCTTTCTTTCATGCCTTTTTAATTACCTTTTGCTTTCTTCATAGTTGATGTTCTCAATGTCTTTCCACAGCTCTTCAGGTCTTCTATCAATTAATAGTCATCAAATCTATTCTCGAGATGGTCTCCAGATAGATTGAAGGTCTCCACTGAAAGTATAGTTTCTGTTCTTTGCTTCTGTCCTCTGTGGCAGTCCATTCTGGCCACACAATGAAGAATTGGAAGGCATGCTTCAGGTAAAGCAACTACAGATATTAGGTTAATTTTATCTCCTTTCCTTGCTGGAATAGTGACTGATCTAAGACCCTTTGCCATTGTAGAAGTCTGCTGATTTCAAAGAGGTGATTATCATACTTTATCTAGATTTTCCCATTTTCAGAGGCAACCCTTGTCCATTTTGCTACCATATTTTCCTTTTAATGGAAATCTCCCACAGAGTATTTCAAATTGTTGGGTATTAATATTGGTGATTAAATATCAGCCTATCAAGAAATATACCAGGCATATTTTCTGTGAAGTGGACTTGCAAGTATTACACACTTCAATTCTGGGCATCAATAGACCTCTTAGGAAGGATTGTGTAAGGACTGGCTTTTGGGAATTGGACTCTGATTCACAGTACTAGAATGCTAGAATTGAATTCATTGTCCTAATAAATTACTAGAAGTACGATAGGAAACAGATTTAAGGATATTTAAACATACTAGCAGTAGTTTTTTTCTTATGAATGCCTATATCTTCTGTCCATTTAAGTTATGTAACCAAATCAGTAGCTTGGACTTCCTCTGAAAACCAGGAAAAGAAATTTTAAAATTTGTCAGCAAATGCTGTTAGTCAGTAAATCACACACACACACACACACACACACACACAAGAAGCTCTGAAGTACAATTTCAAGCATAGATTTCAGCGTTAATTCCTGTTTTGGGGTGCACTCTGAACATATTGTGTCATAATTATTCCTGGCTTAGGCAGGAAGATTGACTTATGTTAGAAAATCCCAGGTGGAAGCAAACTATCTATTTCTTATATTAATATATTTACCCTATCTGCTGTTTTAACTGAGGCCAGCTTCTTAATTGAACCTTGGTGATGTTTGTAGGCACAATTGCATTTTATCTAAACAACTGTCTCAAAGCAAAGCAGGAATATTAATATGTAGACTCTTCTCAATGGATTTTATGAGGGCTTTAGTTTCAATGCTTTGAGACTCCTGAAGCTTATCTGAAATAATGTGGTTATTTTTGTCTGTCAGTTTGTTTTTACAAGGAAAATTTACTTCCAAGCAATGCTAATGTGACATTTAAATAGTAATGGTTAAACTATCAAAGCCACTGAAGTATGCCCTAATATCAATCACAGAAATAAATTTATTTTCTCTTTCTGGGTATAAAGATAATACTTCTGGAACAAAATTTTCTAATATTCATAATTTCACCCATAAAAGTTTTTAGTTGTTCCTTAAGATCCTTTTTATCTGTGTATATGTGTATGATATATATACATATTTAAATCATTTTATTGGGTGTTTGTACATCACTTTTCATCAGATACAGTTCAATACATAGTTACATATACTGTGTCAAACACCCCCTCTTGCGTGTCCTCATCAACATTCTCCCAACATCTGCCTTTCACCTTGGGCCCCTGATATGAGCTCCCCTTCCTTCCCCCTGCAACCTTTTCCCCCTCCCCCCAGTCCTCAGGACTCTGCAGTCATTATTCTTTTGTCATATCTTACACTGCCCGATATCTCCCCCTGCCCACTCCTCCCTAAATCCATCCTCCAGATAGGAGACAGTCTGCAGATCCCCAGGCTTAGTGCTTGACTATCAGCCAAATGACTTACCCCCATTCCCACCTTTATTCTCACCTTGAGGAATAAACCTGGTGATTGGCTACTAAAAGATCACAGTCTTGAAAGTTGATGGAGTAGTTCCACTCTGTCCTCATGGAATCACTGTGAGTGAGAATCAATTGGATACACACAAAAATAAGCTTTTATATGGAAGATGTACATAGAATGTTCAAATTGATCTTTTGCTCTATATGGAGTTTTATAGTATGATTTTTTCTCACTTATGTAATATGCATCATTTCACTTGATAAATTTTCTGTGAGGAACTATTTGAACAACTGGGTAGCATAACAGAACATGCTCTGGTAGCGTAGTACACTAAGAATTGAGTCTGTAACCTCAAGGTCAGTAGTTCAAACCTACCAGTTGCTCCATGGAAAAAGATGAGACTGTCTATTCCTGTCAGATTCTGAAACCCAAAGAATCATTTTACTCAAAGCTATAGGGCTCCTGAATTTAAATCCACAGGGTGGTGGTGAGTTTGCTTAAGCAGGAGCCCTGTCAGGTAGCTGTTGAGCTGCTCACCACAAAGTTGGTGCTTCAAGTCTACCACACGGACTTAGGGAGAAAGAGAGATTCACGGCTCTTTTGAAGATGTATACTTCAGAAACTCTGTAGAGGGTCTCTAGAAGTCAGGATCTACAATATGGCGGTGGGTTTTTTGGGTAGGAAAATGCAACAGAAGGTTCCCTGGCGGGTCTGTGGTTATATGCTTGGCTGGTAAGCAAAAGGTTGGCAGTCCCAACTTACTAGTCATGGGAGACAGATGTCCTCATCTGCTGCAGTCTTGAAACTTGAAACCTTATTGATCAGTTCTATTCTGTTTTGTAGCGTCACTATGACTTGGAAGGACTCACAGTTTATTATGGGTGGAAATAGACTCACGGGTGGTGGGCTTGTTGCTGTTTTTTAAAAAATAATATGACAATATCAGTGTACTTATGGCAATTTGCACTAGTGTTGTATAGGTAAGTTTCTTGAAACAATGTTCCATGGACATTCTTGGGTATAAATATTGTGTACATATTTGATGATTTTATAAAAAGTATCTTAAAATATATATAAGAAATTCACAACTGTAAGACTTTGATTCTTAATTCTAAATTAGTTTTCAAAAGGGTGGTAAGTCTATTCAAGTTATCAACCCTTATTGTCCATTTAATTTTCTTTTTACAACTTTACAGACAAAAATATTGTGTGGTTCATTTAGTCACTACTGACCATTTGCATTACTGGTAAGTTAAAGATCTTTTTAAAATGTTAATTGACTATTTGCATATATTTTTCTTTTGTACATCACTAGTTGCTGTACTTTGCCTGTAGGTAGCCCCATTCTTAGATACCCTCTGCTCAGTTTCAATTCAAAGCAGCTGTTTGGCCAGGTCGACTTGAAGAACAAATCTAGTAATGGTCATACATGTGTAAGATTGAGTTTTATGTGAGGAAGCAATGATATCTCAAGCAAACATCTCAGCTCAAACCAGAGAAAGTCCATAAATACTTAGACACAGTCTATAAATCCTCTTCAACTCATGCAGCCACATGCAGTGATGAAGACTGCAGGGAGATCACAGACTGGTGGATATAGTTGTGTGGATTCAATGGTAGTGCCTGAGTCACAGACCTCCTACAGGTCTTAGCATGGCTTGTCAACTGGAAGGGGAGACGAGACTAGAGAGAGAGAGAGAGAGAGAGAGAGAGAGAGAGAGCAGAGTGCCATTCATTTTGGTCACACCTCCAAAGAGGTCATTAAACTGTGACCTGACTGATAAGCTAAATTCTATCCATATATTCTTAAGGTGCTGGTGGCACAAAAAACCTAACTATCACAGCAGTCCTGTATAAAACAGAAGGAAGCCATACTTGGTCCTATAACATTCTTACCATTATTAGGCTTGAGTCCATTTTTTGAAACCTCGCTGTCAATCAATCTCATTGAGAGTCTTTCTGTTTTTCTCTCACTTTCTTCTTTGCCAAACATGATGTCCTTCTTCAAAGTAAGGTTTCTTTGACAAATCCAGATTATGTGTGAGGAAGTCTCACCATCTTCACTTATAAGGAGCATTCTCTATGCATGTATTCCTAGACACTGTTACTCATTATTCATGGTATATTTCATATTGTTCCCCAGCATCACAATTTGAAAGTATCAATTCCTCTTTGATCATCCTTATTCATTTTCCATCATTTGCATGCTTATGATGAACAATAAAAGTCCATGGTTTTGAGCAAGCTCACCTTAATCTCCAAAGTGACATCATCTATCAATGTTCTTTAACAGTTTTTAAAGAGGTCTTTGGCAGCAGATTTGCTTACTGTAATGTGTGTTTTGATTTATTGAAGGCTGCTCTCAATGGCATTGATTATAGATCTAAATAGAATGATATATTTGACAACTTCAAGCTTTGATGCATTTATCATGATGTTGTTTATTGGCCCAGTAAAGAGTTTTTGCTTTCTTTATGTTGAGGTTTAACCTCATACTGATGGCTTTAGACTTTGACCTTCATCTGCAAATACTTCCAGTACTGTTTTCTTTCAGACAGTTGCATTGGGTTCAGATCATTGCATTAGAGAGTTACATTTTTCTTACCGTAAATAAAGCTAATCTATACAATGACTGTTAAGTACGTGCATGTCGTATCTAGTATCTATTTTTAAAATTATTTACATAGTTAAAATATACTTGAACAGTTTCTTCTTTTAAATGCGTCCTTTACAAAGGCCTTATAATCTCCAAGATGAGACACATATTTACTTATAATTTCTCCTAACCACCTTTGGTAATGTGTGTGTTGTGTGTGAGTTTTATGTTTACATTTAAATCGTCAATCCATTGAAAGCAAGAACAACATGATACACATCAAGCAGGGTCTTGAAATCAGAAATCCATCCCTTAACCTCCATGGTAAAGGAACTTCAAGAACCTAAAGCAAAAAATATTCTGCACCTCATAACCAACCTAGTAGTCTGTATTGGTGGTATCCAACATATTGCAAAAGAAACCCTAGCAGAAGTGTGAGTTAAGCTTTGGACTACTAGCTGAAACTTCGGGGGTTCAAACTGAGCAGCCACTCTGGTAGTAAGACAATGTCATCTGCTTCCTTAAGGATTGGCATCCTTGAGAACAGCTCTATGAGGAAGGCTGGCTTTGTGTTATAAGTTGCTATGCATCAGAATTGATTAGAAATCAATGAGTTTGGTTTGAGATATAAATTCCTGGGCCCTGGGGAATGATGACAGTTAACACACTCGGCTGCGAACCAAGAATCTGGAGATCCAAATACATCCAGAAACACCTTGGAAAAAGAACTTCAAGATACGTTCAATCCATCGGAGATTTTTTTTTTCTTTCCTTGAATACACAGGGTGCCCATTTACTGGAATCAACTCTATGGCCAAAATTGAGGTGCTGATTACCTTGCTATGACTCCGGTGTGCTGAAAAGAAAAAAAAATAAAATAAAAATTCTCTTTTGAGCAAGGTGGCAGATGCTCTTACATTTCGAAAAGTGCAGTTTGATGGGATTAGAAAAGAAAATGTAGCTCTTTAAAAAGAAATCATGCCCTTTCTATGACCTTTAATATTCCTTTAACATTTATTGAGCAGATCTTTCCAATTGTCCTGAAAAGAATAAGAAAATGGTGAGGCAGTAGATAAAGTTTATTCTGAGTTTGAAAAGCCTTTTGATTTGATCCCTCAAGAGTTGGTGAAGAGAAATTGGTAGCTGAGGGGTGAAGGCCTTCATCAAAAAGATTAAAAATCACTTAAAGCTGTGCTAGGAATCCACAGACTTATCTTCTAGAAGTAAATCGTATTTTCCAAGGCAGAGCAAAGAGGGGCTACATATTCTTGAATTAATTATAGAATTGGGACATTCAAGTGCACTTAAGATAATAGTGTTGGTCATAGAGATGTAATGATGACATTTTAGAAGTTCCAAACACCAGGCCACAAGCAAATGGACTCCTTTCCTTATCTGTTCATTTTCAGCAAAAAGCCTTCAGCCATTTATTTCCATTTAGCAGGCTGAGGACATATGACACTATCCACTGCTTGGTAGGCATTTTCTTAATTGGACAACACTTGAGCTTTCTTTCAGATGCATCCAAATGCTCTGGAGAAAACGTCACCCTCCACAGACAGTCATGTCTCTTCCTCTTCATCCACATCAGAAGTTATGTGTTAACAAACCCAGCTGCATCTGTGTGACAATAATGATCATTTCTAGTTTGGATGTGTTTTCAGGCCAAGAGTAGAGGAGGGGGGAACTCTCTAGCATTGAGGAGACTACTTTTAAAGATGCTACCAAATCTATTTCAAAAGAAAGACCTACGTCAAGTCACAATCTCCACATTTATGAAGGGCGCCTTGGAAATAAGCAGATCTTTTCAGAGAAATGAGAACCTCCTCACAACCCTTCTCTTATCTGGGAATCCCAAAGACCATCTGCCAGGTTGATCTGAAGGACTTTGTGGTTCGAAGGAAGAGCATTACTGAGAAGACGACATGTTATCTGGCAACCTCATCTGCTCCCTTCCCAGCGACCTTGAGGCAGGAAGCCATCAGGACTGTCATCACTGGAATCATGTGACAATTTGGACAGTGGCAATCAGTACTTGTCTTCCCTTCATAGCATCAGGGTATTTCAATTTTGGGGAAGAGCTATTATAACTTTTCTCCCCTAGCATAAGTACCACCTCGAGCAGATTCTGACTTAAGGCTGTCCTGTGTGCTTCAGAGAACTGTGCTCCTTGCGGGATTTGATGAATGACTTTCTAAACGACTCGAGCCTGAGCCTTTGTTCCAAGGTGACAGTTGGACTCAAACCTTTTCATTGACAGCTAAATTTGCACTGCCTGTTTGCACTGCCCACAGACTTCATGTGACCACAGGAGTTCAATTTCAGGTAGTTGGCCTTGAAGGCTATTTTTTTTTTAAGTATAAGGTGGGAAGGCCCTCCAATACAAAGAGGAACATCTGCTGGATCTCCTGCACTGCAGAGCTGACATTCTTGTTCAGTCAAGTTCAGTACTTTTGCCATTCATGTCCTGGTCTTTTGTGCTCTCAGTGGTATAAGCTCAAGTCTACAGGACCCTAACGCTGAATCTAGTAACTCAGCTTTGCATTATAACTTTCTTTTAAGAGTTACAAAATAGAGCATAATTTTCCCATCTGCCTTCTTCTTTCCTAATAATTTATCTTTTGTGATGTAATTCTGGGCAATGAAAACATAAAGCATAACTAGTCATCGGAGATTTCTATAGAAAGACAGCCCATGATGAAGCCAATGTCCTAGCTTCTTTCTGCCCTCTAATCATCTCAGCATTCATCCTTCTGTGAGAAGCCCAAGAAATGTGTCAAAGAGCATGGATAAAGAGTGAGCCTCCCTGAATGTGAATCCTAACACTCTATTTTTTAGGAAATCATTTTATTGGGGGTTCATGCAACCATCCATCTAACCATTGTATGTCAAGCACATTTGTACATCTGTTGCTGCCATCACTCTCAAAACATTTGCTTTTGACTTGAGCCCTTGGTATGAGCTCCTCGTGTTTTCACCTCTCTCCCCACTCCCTTCTCTCTTATGTACCTCGATAATTTATAAATTATTGTTTTGTCATATCTTTCACTGTCCAATGTTTCCCTTCCCCCACTTTTAGGTAGTCTGGTACATAGGGAGGAGGTTATATGTAGATCCTTATAATCAAGTCCCTCTTTCGACATCACCTTTCCTCCCCTCCTCTTTCTTCCCTCTTGGTTTTGTCACTCTCATCACTGGTCCTAAGGAGATCAGCTGTGTTAGATTGCCTATGTTTCCAGTTCCTATGTGTACCAGTATACATCCCCTCGTCTGGCCAGATTTGTAAGGGAGAATTGGGATCATGACAGTGGGGTGTGTGTGTGTGTGTGTGTGTGTGTGTGTGTATGTGTGTGGCAGTGGGGGGGGGGCACTGAGAGGGGAGGAAGCATTCAAGAATGAAATGAAGTTGTATGTTTCACTGTTGTTACACTGCACCCTGACTGGCTCGTCACTCCCTGCAACCCTCTGTAAGGGGATCCCAGTTGCTTACAGATGGAAGTTGGGTTCCCAATTTACACTCCCTTTCCTTTACAATGATGTGATTTTCTTTTTGTTCTTTGATGCCTGATCCTGATTCCTTCAAAACCTTGTGATCACACAGGCTGATGTGCTTCCTCCATGTAGCCATTGTTGCTTCTGAGCTGGATTGCTGCTTCTTTACCTTCAAGCTTTTAAGACACCAGATGCTATATATTTTGATAGAGATCATGAACATTCTTCACCACGTTTGCTTATGTACACATTTGCCTTCAGTGATCATGTCAGCAAGGTAAGCATCATGGAGTGCCAATTTAATAGAAGAAAGCATTCATGCATTGAGGCAGTACTTGAGTAGAGGCCCACTGTCCATCTGCTACATTAATACTAAATGTGTGTATATATTTATGTATGTGTGTACGTAGATCTATTTCATCATTACACATAAATACATTTATATATGTACATGCCTGTATTTAGACCTCTATAAATTCCCTCAGCCTCCTAATTCTTTCCTAACACTCTATCTAAAACTCTCACTGCCCTTGAGCTCACGGAAACCCATAGTGATTCTATAGTACTTGGAAAAACGACCCGCGCAGGTTTCTGAGACTGCCACTCTTTCCTGGAGGATTAAGCCTCAGGATTGAGCTGGTGATTTCAAAAGGTTGATCTGTGGGATCACAGCCCAACTCTTGACCACTGCACCACTAGGGATCCTGTCTATCTTACAGCATTGGGTAAAAGCTCTGGGGAGCTAGTAGGTTGAGGGTTTAGATGCTAACCCAAAGGTGGGTAGTTTGAACCAACCAGAAGCTCCACTGGGGAAGATGCTCACTAGTCTTCTTCTCTAAATACTCACAGCTTTGGAAACCCCAGGGGTCCATTCTCCTCTGTACATAGAACAGGTCGCTATGATTTTGAACTGACTCAACAACTGGTTACAGGGCTGTGTGGCTTTGGGCACATTTCTCTGTGTCTTGGTGTCCCCACTACGTGAAACCAGTTGAAAGAAGTTGAAAGAATTAATTCGGTCAATATATGAGTAACACCTTGAGGAGAACCTGGCAAGTAGTAGGGATTACAGGAGATCTTGCGGCCAGTATTACTATTCCAGGTAATAGTAATAATAATGCATTCTAGATATTGACAATAATTGAAACAATATATATCAATGCAATGTGCCTTTTCATATTTAAACTGCATTGGCAAAGCCTCATGTTTTTGATCAAAGATCAATAAATGAATAAGTAATACATGAATAAATAAATAAATAAATAAATAGGAAACTAGGTTTCCAACTATTTATACTTAGTTTCTCTCTCTTTAGGTAAATTCAATGATTTCATTTTGGAATTTGGGTCACATGAATAACTATTAAATACTAAACTGAAATAATCCTTAAGGAATGCTATTAACAAGGTGGCTGAAAACTATTGGGTTGTTAAGTTTATTTTATTTCATAGTTATACAAATATTTCGTTTTTGTGTGTGTCCACATTGACAAGCAGAGACTGGCTAGGAAGCTTATTGGGTCAAATTAGTTAATGAAGCCAGCACACTTCACTGACTAGCTCAAGGATTTGAGGCTGGCTTCCAAACCAGGGAGCTGCCCTGCATTAACGCTGTGGCCCACTAGATGTCAATGTTTCCACGAGAATGAAGAAGGGCGTCTGTTGTCATCCTGGAAGCTGAGGATTAATTGATTGCTATAAAAAGTTAGATGGAATAAAATGTTCTCCTTGCTCTTCAAACTAAGATAAGCTAATAACTTTGGACACAATTTTACTCCTCTGCATTCACCAAATGTCCAATTACATACTCACTGCCTGGACCTTCAAAACAATATAAAATTGAATGAAGGCAATGAAAGGCGTCACGGGAGACTTTGTGCAGTGCTCCTGGCCAGTTCAGACACAAAGCAACTCAGTCGGTGTGTCTCCAATGGGTCTAAATGCAATGACTTAGTAAGTAATGTCCTTTCCCGAACTCCTCCGCCCCCCCCCCCACCGATCTTTTTCATTTTGTTTTATTGAAGACCATTTTATTTATGTATTTATTTTAATGTCTCTTTGTGAAAAGGATGTCTCAGCCATCTTTCTTCAAATAGGCTTGTTTTGTGAAAGCACAGATGATCCTCTCTAGGTCCTCTGAGGGGTGGAATATTTCTGTTGTCAGAGGTTCCTCTGGGAGCACGTTTTGGATGAGGCTTCAGTCATCGGCTTCAGGGAACCTGCAGCGATGGCCTCGTCACAGAGGGATGAAAATGCAGTAAGTGGGATGAAGGGAAGTTATATAACCACAAGACTGTGAAAGCAACAAACTTAGGGGTGGCTCTGAACCACCCACTCTGCCATTTACCGTCCAGTGCTCAACCCCCAGCACCACTAGGGACTCTCAGTTCTAGAGCCTGACATGACCTCCTATGAGTTTTTTGTTTTGTTTCTTTTCAGTGCATGCACCTCCCATCCTCCTCTCCATGGACAGGGAACCAAGGAAGTGCAACTACACAGCCCTTGCTTACCTCTGTTCTGAAACCTCCCACTTCTCTGGGAAACACAAGTAGACTGGGTATTTGCAAAGGACCAAACTGAGGAAGGTTGTCAAACACCGGCTTGAGTTAAAACAGAGACTGATGAGGGTTGGAAGACTTTTTCTCACAAAGACGGTAGGAAAAAATGTGTTGTGGAGAGGGTCGGTCATCTCGGTTATTTCCTAAGGCTGACAACCACGGGAAGCAGATGGCTGCAAGAAGCCCAGCCGGACTCTGGTTCAGGAACAAAACACCAGGTTCCCAGGAACATATGCTGTCATTCTCAGGCTACCCCATGCCGTGATGTATGCTCATTTATCTCATCCAGGTCCTTCTCCCTAATATGTTTCCTTTTGTGTGTTTTCTAAAAGTTAATCATAGCAAGGCTTAAAAGGACTGGGGACAAGGGGCACTTTATTTTCCTTGGAAGACCCACTGGGGGACCTACAGAGCAGTCAGCCCTGTAACTCTTTTCACGCCGTTTTCTCTCACAACAGAGTAAAGGTAAACAAAGCTATTTGTCAATGACAGCTTATTTTTTTTTTATTAAAACAGTATTTCAGTGAAACCATAAACCTTTTTCTTTCCCAATGCATTTCTTTATTTTTAAAGCAATACTGGTGCTGTTTCGATAGCTGCTGTTAAGTTGACCCCTGACCCCTGGTGACCTCATATGTAATGGGATCAAACACTGTCCCAGCCCGGCTCTGCCCCATGATGGCTACTTAGACCGCTGTGTTGTGATCCATGGGGCTTCCACTGACTAGCTTTCTGGAATAGAGTCCTGTTTCTTTGTCTTACTCTGTCAATGTAGACAGTTTTTGACCTACACTTAAAGTTGTAGATTGGAAAATATCTCTTTCATGCTTAGGGTAAGGATTAAGGCAGGAAGCTTTTCAAGAATTATTTTATTATTTAGTTATTTTAAAAAATAATTTTATTGGGGGCTCTTATAGCTCTTAACACAATCCGTACACACATCCATTTTGTCCAGCACACTTGTACAAATGTTGCCATCATCATTTTCAAAGCATTTCCTTTCTACTTGAGCCCTTGATATGAGCTCATTTCCGCCCCCCCCCACCTTTCCTCCCTCCTGAACTCTTGATAACTTATAAATTATATTTTTTCATGTTTTATAATGACCAATGTATCCCTTCACCCACTGTTCTGTTCTCTGTACTCCTGGGAGGGGGTTATATATTGATCATTGTGATCAGTTGCTCCCCTGGAATGATTCCTCCTGGAATCAATCCTCTCATTGTTGGTTCCGAGGGGTTCATCTGTCTTGGATTCCATGTCTGGTGAGCTCTTATCTGTACCAGTGTACAAGCTCTGGTCTAGAAGGGTTTGTAAGTGGAATTGGGGCAATGATAGTGGGAGGAGGAAGCTTTAAAGAACTAGAAGAAAGTTGTGTGTTTCCTCTGTGCTATACTGCACCCTGTTGGTTTCCCTGGGACCTTCTTTAAGGGATGTCAAATTTCCCTTTACCTTTTGTCTAAGCTTCAGTTTCCTGTTTCTTATAAACACACTCTCTTGTGCCCAAGCCAATCAGTCATTTAAGATTAAAACAACTAAGTGTAATTGGACCCTATGAACTGTGAGGTTCTCGACAAAGTCCCGTGGGTGTAATTATTGATATAAAGAATATAATTATCTTTTTTTAGGGTCACTTGGGTTACGTATCTGATGTAATTGCAGGTAAGAAATACGTCTGATAGAGACGAGGTGAGAAAGCATGGAAATGCACACAGCATAATCAGAGAAAGATTGCGGCTCCAAGTAAAGAAAACAGAAAGAAAAAAAAACATACTGTGGGATTCATTGGACTCCTGACAATGGCACAAACTTCAAAATGTGATATTAATAGATTTTGGAGGATGGAGCAGGATTGTATGAGTTGGAGCAATAGTCTTCCAGTGTTTTCTTTGGAGATAAAAGACGTAAGGCAATAAAAAAAAAAAAAAACATATCCTAAATGCTGACTTCGCTTGTGACCCTTTCAAAACATTTGTGATCACTCATTTGGATGGGCTCTCTGATGTGGCTGAATCCGATGAGTTCTTTTTATTAAGATCTTGCGAGGGTGCCAGACAACTAATTATAGTGGAAAAAAGCCAAGGAGCAGGGCCCAGAATGGGACACCTTGTGGAGGGTATCTCCTGCCAACCAGTTATTGGCTTTCAGAAGCATTCCCACAACATCGCTTCAAACTGGAGCACGCATATTTCTGCATAGCGTTCCATCGTTTTTTGTGTGCCTGTGTCATGCGTGTGCTTTTAATTTGCCCCGTTAGATTGCCCTAGTCTCCTACACACAGTGTATGCCTTTTATTATCTCTGATACACACTGAAGTCATTTGAGCACCTGGATCTTTTAGCTTCACAGAAAGGGAAGTAGGTTCTAGTTACCATGGAGGTCCTTTCTGGAGGGACTGTTTTTATAATTCGTCTTCAAGGAATTCAGCCCTCATGACACTTAGGAGACTGGGCAGCTTGCACCTCCTTTCTTCACGCAGATTTCATTCTGCAAACACTGCTCTGTGCATGTGGCCTGCTCTGCTTCTGGAACAGAAATTATCAGTTAAATGTGGCAGGAACTCTGAGAGGAACAATTAGAACAGAGATGCCTGAGAAAGGGAACATATCAGGGGAAATTTCAAGTGGATGAGGTTGTGGGAAGGAGACCAGCTGCTAGGGTTTTAGAATTCAGATGTATTCTAAAACTAAATGGTATCTTCTAGCCTGACACTTTTTGAAAGAAAACAACACAGAAAACTTGCCATTTTATCCAAACTCTTGAATTTCTTTTTTTTCTTTTTTGTTTTTTTGGGGGGGCATCAGTGCCTTCAGGTGGTGGGAGTAGGAGGCACAGCCTTTGCTCCGTGGAGCTGAAATTGAACCTCTATACCAGTGGGCCGCAGTCCCACGCACAACCACTACGCCACCGAAGCTCAGCCCCTTGAATTTCTTATGGTGAAGTTGTTTATCAACAGCATGGCATATATTAAAAGACATGTTCTATAGTAAACAAACAAAAAAAGCTGGCATCATTTGTTGAGTTGGTCTCACGTGTTTCAGACTCCCTGACACTGTATTCTATAGGTTACAATGGCTGAGATCTTGTCAAACACATAATTGTTTCAGCCAGTTAGAGACTCCGGCAGTATATCTAAGAGACTTCTTACTTTTAACCCCATCTTTCTCAAAGTAATGGATATAGTAGGTGCATCAGGACAGCATGTAAGACAGTACTGGAAGATAGAAAATTACCATGAAATATTTCAGAGTGACTAAGGAATTGGTTAGGTTTGGCAACAATGAAGAAAGAAAACATTAAAGGCAAGTGGGGAAAGTTGCTGCAAGTATACAGGTTTACAATACCACTGTAAAGGGACATTCAGTAGAGGGGAAGCAAGAGAAGCAGCCATTAATCTCAACTATAGGCACAAGGATGTTTATTGGCTAGTATAGGAAATTGTTGGCTTTCCTTCATATCTTTTATTTCAATGAAATTTTCTCCAAATCTTCCAAGTGCCTCCACCAGTGGTAATTGAAAATAGTCGTTGGCTATTAACTACCACCAAGGCTAAGTATTCAGGAACAGTTAGCTTAGACTTGAAAACTTTGAAGAGTGAGGGATCAGGAACAAAAGACGCTATAAGAATTCATCAGAAAGATTATTGGTTTTTTCCTACAGAAAAAAAATGAGGATGGTTTCTCTACATGCACTTTAAACCAATCAAATGATAATGAACATAGTGGCAGAGGTGCCCACTCCCCTTGTGTCAGCCCGGGTAGACTAGAGGAACAAATTTCATAGACAGGCATATGGATATAAGGGTATGGTTTATATATTAGAGAAATAGGACATTAGGAAAGCATCCCAATCCAGTCAAGTACAAAGTCATAAGTCCGATATTAACCCATATGCCCGAAATCAGTCTATAAAGTCTCCTTCTGACTCACGAAGTCACAGGTCAGTGGGTGCAGAATCCCACTGCTGGCAGGGGTCTCCACATGGCTCCTCACTTTCAGCGTTCAGGATCCATTAACAGCATCCAGTGGTGGCCGAAGCAACTCATCTCTGGCAGAGGTCTCCCTGTGGCCGCCCCAGCTTCAGAGGTCTGGCTCCATCAGGGCAAAGCCATGTGGTTTCTCCGCTGACTCCTTCAGCTTCTCAGACGCTGTCATCTTGTCTTCTCCCTGAACCATCAGCTTTCAGAATAACTCCCAACAACTGGGGAAGATAGCGTCTCATCTTCACAAGGGAAATATCGTGAGATTTCCCAGAAGTCTCAGGAGAAAGCCATGTCCACACAGAGGCCTCATTGACTACTCAATGGCTATTTCCAGATGAACAGGCTAGACTCCACCCCTACATTTCAATCATAAAATTAATAGAAGCACATGACTACCACTTGCACATATAATTAAGCTGGCTTATGGTTCAAATACGAATTTGACTATTCATCTGATATCCTTGGCTCAGAAGCAGTATTGGTTGACTTATTTTTCTTTACCATAATTTCAGTCTATGGTGATTTAGATAGATAATGTAGGATGATGGCAAATGGAAGGAAATATTGATGGATAAAAGGAAAGATAGATTAGATCATTACTATCTGATCAAGGGAGAAGAAAAGGGTTTTGCACAAGGCAAACGAGACTGCTATGCATAAAGAAGGTCAATCCATGTTAGCAGGAATCTCACTGATAAAGAAGAAACTCAATGATCCCATATATCAGAACATATTATAATACCCTTTGAAAGAGTAAAAACACCGAAAACCCCATTAGCACCATAAAAATAATACATACCTATATCGATAGTCTTCATGGACACTAAGCATTTCATCTCATTCTTTTAGATTCATTTGACGTTTTTAATCCCTTTAGGATAAATTTCTAGAAATGAATTTTTGAGTTAAAGGATGTGCACAAAATAAAGGATTTTAAAATATTTTGCAAATCTTCCTGCCAAAAGATTTTACAATATTTTAATTAATTAATTGGGTGATAAGTATTTTAAAATTTTATATCCCATCAACAGAGGATGGGGATTTCTATTTCTTCGCCTCTTTAACACTAAATATTATGATTTTTTCCTCCATGTTAAGAGGTAAATAGCATGTTTTCTCATCATTAGAATTTTTGATTCAATTGTTAATGGACAAAACTTTAAGTTGTGTCTTGGTTATGCTTTCTGTTATAAATCTTGCTGCTTGGATATCATTTAAAGGAGTAGTAATTTTTTCTATCATTTATATATAAATGCACATACATATGTGTCTTCTATGCTGCAAATATTTTTCTCATTTAATTTTGATTATTTCTTTTCTTGTCAACACAGGATTTTCTAATTTTTAGGCAATTGCATGTGATAACTAATTTCATAAGCAGCCAACATGGCACTAAAGCCTTGGGCCTTAAGCTAACAACTGAAAGTTAGTGGTTCAAGCCCACCAACCAGTTGGTGGGAGACAGATGAGGTTGCTTACTCCTGTGAAGATTTATAATCTCCAAAGACTTACATAGGGTGGCTGTGAGTTGGAATCAACTTGATAGCAGTGGACTTGGATCTTTCATTATTTTAATGTTATGTGTCAATTTGACAAGACAATGATACATAATTGTTCAAAAAATAATCTGGAGGTGTTCCAATGGATACATTTGCACATGGCATTTAAATCAAACTCACTGCCCAAAGTCAATTCTATCTACACCCGTCGAGCTTGTGGGGCAGAGCAGAGCTGCACAGGTGGATTTCTGAGACCATTAACTGATTATTGGAATAGAAACCCTCATCGTTCTCCCAGCAGCTTGGCTGATAGTCTTGAACTGCTGGAGGTGTGGTTTACCCGGCAACTCATAACCCACTACACCACAAGGGCACCTACATCTACATCAGTAGACTGGACATAAAGCCCACACCTGTCTGCTTGTGAGTCAACCTCGTCCAATCAGTTGAAGACCTTAGCCGCAAACACAGCGCTTTCCAGAGGGAGAAGGATTTTGTCTCAAGACTTTAGATGGACATACTGGCATGGTTTCTAGAGCATCGCCTGGCCTACCCATTTCATTGGCTAGTTGGAATTCTCAGTCAGTTGATTCTGGACCAGCCAGGTCCCTGGACCTTGTGAGAAAGCCCTAGTGGCATCGTGTTTACTCACTAGGCTGTGATGGAAAGGTCAGCGGTCTGAAGCCACCAGGTGCTCCTCAGGGGAAAGATTGGCCTTTTTTGTTCTTGTCAACAGTTCTTCTTTAGAAACTCACGGGAGGCAGTTCTCTCTTGTTCCAGAGAGGTTCGATGAGTCAGCATTGACTGGGTGGCAGTGAGGAATGACCTTGTGAGCTGGTTTCGTAAAATCAAAACTTCTCTATATTTTTGTAGTAAAACCTGTGAGACTTGAACTATCTGGGACGGCCTTGTTTTTCCAGGTTGCCCAAGTTTTCTACTGTTGACATAGTGCTATATTTCTGCTGTGCTATCACTCTCTGTTAGTGCAAGGTATTTGCCTTATCCTTCTGTCTCTATCTCTGGAGAACACTCAGATGAAGAAGACTTGCTTTTACTCGTCATTTATACTATACTTTCTGTTTTGGGTGTGATGCATAGAAATACTTTTCCATCACTATGTCACATAAACGTCTATTTTCCCCCTCTCAGCATAGGTCACTCTCTATAGATGTTAATT